>JAQIWO010001017.1:0-11382 GCA_034695405.1 Entomobrya muscorum | reverse complement strand
CAATCGGAGAAAATATAAAAAAAATAATATTTATTTTATTTTATATTTTTTTATATATATTGAATAGGAAACACGCCGACGAAGCCTTTTTAACACACGGCACTTTTCTAACGGGTTAACCGGTTTTATTATTTTTGGATTGGCTGGTTGGCCTTCTTCCACGTTACTTTTAATTCATCATAAGCTTTTCAGTTTTGTAATCTTTGTCCAGGCGTGAACCAAATTTTGTAAAGTCAGGACTTGAACGATAAGGATTAATGTTAAATTGATCTGAACTGAATGATAAAAAATAAAAAATATTATTACATAATATGCATTTAGAAAATCCACTTTTGTTGCTTGTAATCTGACAAATATTATTCTACATTCTTCCAAAAATAGATATAATAACTATGAATTCACATTGAACAAAATAATTAACTTCAGACAGCAATTGGAATGGATACGTAATATTATTGAGTAGCATATTGTTATTTTTTAGATTTGCTGGTGGGCCTTCTTTTGCTGTACCCTTAATTCATCATAAGCTTTTCAGTTTTAATTTCGATAATTGCTTCACCGTTAAAATTAAGTGTTTCTTAGTTTAAAAATGTATGGCCTGCTACATGAACTAATTTAACATGCGCTTCATTTATTATATCTTCTTGCTACTACTTATGCACGACAAATATTCATTCAATTCAATTATAAGTGTTTTGCATTGGGCCGTGAACAGAGACATAAGAGGAAAACAAATTTCAGGTTTTTATCTTTTATCTATCACAAACTATTATACTAATTGTGCTAAACGATTTGTTTTTCTAATTAAACCGGTAATTGCTTGGTTTCTCACTGGTTTCTGCAATTCAAATCGATTGAGTTACTGCACCAATTTCAGAAAATTGCGAAACAAAAGTTCTGAAAATATTTTCCCTTTTTAGGAAAGCCTACATGAGGAAAACTGGTTATTTCATTACGTAACAACAAAAACAATATTTCCCTTGCTTGCAGCATATGGAAAGGTTCGAGATCTTCCAGAAATTTGTGAAGAATCAGAACTCGCCACTGCAATAATTTTGAATTTTGTAAAACTCACCGGATTTGTCCTTGGCAGCATACTATACTGCGGAATTCATCATTTTAATTTTCAGAGGATGGCAAACAAACAATTAGTAAAACAAACACTTTTCACCAATCTATTTAAATTAATTTATAGCATTTTATTTTATTGATTCCGTCATGAACTTTGTCAGAACTTCTAATCCCAACTGTATACTAACCCATTCAATCATGTTTTACTTGTTTATGTTGTTGTAAATCAAATTAAAATTGCTTCCACCAAAATACATATTCCATTGTTCCAGGCAGTATACATGTTTTTGTTAGTAAAAACAGCGTTGGTGTTCTGTTTGTGAAAACTTTTATGCTTTCACTTGGAATTAATTTTGGTCTATCGAAAAACACATTAGCTAATTAATTTAGCTAATTAAAAAATAACACGCAAAGCATCAAGGAAAGGCTCATTTTATTAAGCTTTGACGTGTTTTCTGATTCCAGGAAAAATGATTGCAGTAAAATTTGAAAACATGACGGAAAAGCGCAAAGACTCACTCGGAAACTTTCTAAAAGTCCCTCTTGACATTGCGTATTTCCTTCTCATCTCCCCCAACCACTGTTTGACTTCAAATTCCACCCTCAAAATGAAATTGCATTCGTTAAAAAGGCTTACAAGATTTATTCAAAAATGCCTCTGCGTTCTCCTGATTCTCTTTCAATTTCCACTTTATTACACGTCAACCCTCAGCCTATCCCTGAACATGGCAAGTCCCATTACCCATTTTAAAATCGCATCTTCAATTCTGCATAGCCTTTTCCGAGTTGCTCTCTTGAAAATCTTGTGGTTGGATCAGTTCACGTTCAAAGATGTATACAAAGTGCTCGAAAATTTATCGGCGAATACGAAACCAAGTTTTGCCAGGAATAAATGGTTTATTCGCTTTTGCTGTGTTCTCTTTTTGTTTGGAACTACCCAAAATATTCTTCGCTATTTCTTCACGTCGTTCTCATTATCCTCCTGGTTTTCGGTTTTTCTCGTGATTGGCACTATTCACACAAGTTTGCTTACATCCTATGGCTACTTGTTGCTATTTTTCAGTGTACTTGCATGCTGGCTAGTTGCTAAGTCCTTTTCGGAATTTATTCTGGCCCAAAAAACAAATCCTGGAAAATACGCATCTCCATTACTTTGGAGCCAGATTGAATGCAGCCTTATACAAATTCAGGAACTGCTTGATAATACCAATCGGCTACTGGGCCATATGATCACATGCTTTCTACTTCAATCTGTCATTTTCTTTTCTTCTGCACCGGATGCTGTCCTTTGGGATGACAACTACACTGGATTAGTCGCTACCCTAGAGTTAGGGTCATTTCACGTCATTTATAGTTTCGTCATCGTTTTTTCAGCGGATATAAACCAAAAGATTGGGGAACTTAAGCGGTGGCTCCTTGTGAAGGAAAATAGGAGGAGTATTGAAAGGGAATCTGATGTAGCTGCAGTTTTTGAGCTGTTAAATTCCCAGATGTTGGCGGTGAAAGCAAGCAATATTTTTCCTATCACGTATGTTGTCGTGGCAAGCGTAAGTTGAAATATGATTAAAGAATTTCTCTTAATATTTTTGGTTGATGCATTAATGATTGAGTTTTGGCATTTTTATAGATAATGACAACCGTGGCCACCTACTACATAATCTTTGTCCAAACACGAACAACTTGTCGTTGATATGCTGTATTTAATTTTTAATAAATACATAAATGCAATTAAACCTTAATAATTAAATGTACCAACATAGAAAGGATGTTTCCTATTCTAAGGTTTGAGTCCCGATTAAATGCAACCATAATTTACTTAAAAAATAGTTACTAAAATGCACATATTGTGTGTCCAGAAACATGATATTTATCCCTTCTGCACTTTTAAGCACTGATTTAATACTTTAACTTCAATTTCTGTATGGTATGTTTTCTCCCAATACATTTCTGTATGGAGAATGTATACTTATATTGGCTGATAATGGTATTTCATTTCTGTTTTATTCAAAGAGACACACAGAAGTAAAGAACGATAAACGTGACCATAAACGTCAACATGAATATGTTAAGCTATAAGCTAAATTCTCGCACGGCACAAGGGTATATCAAATTGTATACATCCAAATATTTTACCTTCAAATGATTCGCTGAATTGAAATATTAAAAATTTAAGAGAACGAGCCCTCTGAGTTGAAAATTATGTTTAATCAAACTTCCAAGTTCGTTAAATTTATCCCTTCTAAAACCAAGGCGACAATTTTAGCCATACTGACTTTGTTTATTGTGCTCTTAAATAAATTTCAAGCAAAATAAAGTCCATTTTATTATATCGATTAGTTTGATTGTCTTCACTTTCACGTGATCAAAGTAATACAAGCCATGCATTATTAAGCACGCATAATTATTTTTCTCTCTCAATAATTCCAGAGTTGAAATCATTAAGCGGAATCGGATACATCTGGGGAAAACGTCTTGTAGCCTAGGATAAATCTGGCCACCACAGCATTAAAGCTAATGATTTCTTCTAAAATTACCTTTCATATTGCCCGTCATGTGACGATGCTCACTTCATTGCATATTGTATATTTTAACGCTGTCGCAAATATGCAACTTTATCATATCTTTATTTGAGTATATAACATCATTCATGAATATCCAAGTGTTTATTACCAATAATTTCTAACGGTAATGTTACCAAATTACAACTAAACTTTATACCTAAAACAGTTATTTTATTGTCTTGCATTCCCACTCGTGGTCCATTTGAAAAAACATTTATAACATTAATAATAATAAACATAAATACTAACAAGTTATTTTACTAGTCACTTATGGAGATTATCAAGTTTCTTTAGTTATCTAGAATAATGATAGATTTTTAAATATTTATTTTATTTAGGTTGAGCATTTAAAAAAGCGTATGACTCATGCATTTATATTTCAACTCAATTATTTTCTGAATAAATTGAAATTTCAGATGAATGTTAAGTGCGTTCTTAAGCTCACTTATTATTTAGATATAATGTGTATGACTTTGAAGCGACCCAAACGCCGTTTAAACTTGGAACATTAACAATTTATCTTGACATTAAACAATCTTCAAAGCATTGTTCATTCCCTGAATAATTTATGCTTACACAGATAAAAAGAGTCTATCTTTCTGATAAACTTTATATTCGGAATACTCAACTTTCTTAAAATAGCTTTACTTACTTTGAAATGGTTGAAAGATAATATTTTTCCTACACCAAGAGCAGGCTTACTGTTTGGTTTATACAAAAGTCCACTATTTCCAGAGGAGTAGAAGCATCCCAGAAATTCACCTGTCCAATGTAAATCCTCATGAGTCGCCAAGACCTCACATGTCGATTTAACCTTTTCCCTCTATTAATCTTATCATTTCTCTTCACCTCCTCCTTCACAGATCCCGACATTCCCAAAACCTCAGCCTGTATCCCACCAGCGAGCTTCACAAACATTAATATATCAAATATCAAAATCCCACATAACACCAGCAAAGCCCCCGGTGCAGTCGCATTCATCCCCAGAATCACGTACAACGCAATAATCAACGCTGTTGAAATATCTGTCATGAAAATCACATTCAGATAGCCTCCATGCACGCCATTATAACAGTTTGTTAACAGTTCAATCTCCCGATACAATGTTAACCAGCTGTCCAACTCTTTCCCACTTCTGATTCCTCCCTTCAGCTCCTCCATTTTCTTCAGAAATAGTCGCAAATAGTTAGTAAGGCAGAAAGGTTGCACAACCATTATTGCATATTCCTCGAGGCAGGTGGCGAACGTGAATAGATACAACCAAGTTGACAGTGTAGCCAGGAATATTTTCAGTAGGAGGAATAAGGTCCCTGAGGTTCCTTCCATGCTCCCAGAACCTCCGCATTCCGGAAGCAGGAAATATCCCATGTTTGCGGGAAAACAGGGCTCCGTGAGACGTTGGTTCCAGTATAGGACGGTGTACACTGGACCCGTCCACTTGACAACAACCATAAATATTCTTGTTCCTCGGTTTCGACCACGGGCTGCCGGTGGATCCCACTTCTCATCTGGGAATTGTGATTGATTGAAAAAAATGTAAATAAATTAAGTTTACATTTAAAAAAAGCTTTAAAAATCTCACCATTATTTTTTATTTCGAAATCAACAAACGCGTTGAACAAGGAGCACACTTCCTCCCGTTTATAGTAATGAAGTATAAGTGTAGGAATATGAATAAATGTGGCCAAAGTGTACTGAATAGAGGGAACTAGCTCTTCCGTAGATAGATCGTAGCCTTTATACAGCACGTACATGAATTGGATAAAAATGATCAAAAAGAATATAATGCACATGACACAATACGCTGGCCATTTGGCAACAGAACTGGGGGAAATTGCCATGTAGGCATTGCTTCTATCTGATTTTTTGACAGGGACATCGTAAAGACTGGTGCTTATCAGAGCGTAAAGATGGAAAAACTTGTGGGTAAACCGGTAGTAGTTATTGGCGGTAAGCATTTTGTAAAAGGAGAAAGGGGAAAAAATTGAGATACTGTTAAGATTATAATATTTTTGGGCTGCGGGAAATGATCAAAACTGGGAAGGCAGACAACCTAACAGAAAATTCTCTTGTTTTACGAGTCTCTTAGTGGTGAATGCCAGAACGAGTTAATGGTTGCCCGTATCTCTGAATTCTAGTTGAATAATTTAGGCGGTTAATGTGCCATATCGTGCAACGCAAACATCCCAGTATTTAAGTTATAGATTAAAGGTAAGAACCTTTTAGAAAGCAGACATGGAAAATATTTTGTAACGCAAGAAGGGTGAACCCGTTAAAGCTGTATAAACTTTTGTACAAAAACCGGTGTCAAGCTTTTCAAATCTTTTTTTCTTTCGCTCAAATGGAATTTTAGCTAGGATCTGGAAATTGCTTTGGAGTGTATTAATTGATTATATGAAAAATTTGGCGTGAACAAATAACAAGCAGGATCCGGATGTGTAGGATTTTTCAGGCCCGGAGTTGTCAAGCGTTAGCATCATATAGCTAAAATATTAAATTTGCGTTTTAGGAATTATGTTGATTATCTTGGTCACGTTAGTAGTTCAAATTTATCGATATTAGGCCATGCCTTTTTTCAGTATACAATGTTTTTTACGAAATTTAATGCGAAATACGCCCTAATGCCCTAAAAGTCACTAAAATTTGCATTCCAAAAGCAGGCATTAAAACTGTTTACGAGATAGGTGCATCTAAACAATTTATGGTCAAGAGACATGGAAAGCAAGCTTGGCGCTTATTAAAATGCCAAAACGCGATCAATGAAAAGGTAGACTATAATCCATTAAATAGCTTCCACAGATAGCAATACAATGCCTATATATGAACAATAGCCAAAATCAATCCACATTTTTTCGATAGCACAACGCGAATATAACCATGCCTTGAATTTATGCATGATTTTTTAATGCGAGATATACAAGATTTTATGGGTATTCCTTCCATCGTTTCGTGCATGAGTGAAAAATGCGAGAACTCTTGGATGGTAATTAATAGTTCATGACAGAGAACTGCATCTACTGCATTACTTAAACTTTCACAAGTATAGTGTATGGTTTGTGGTTTGAATAGAAGCCTATAAATTTTCTCCGAGTTGGTCCCCACTTTGAAATAAAAGACCAGCGTGATTTATTTAAGCGAATTTAATTACGCCTTTTACAGTTATCAAAAGAGATTTTTAGCATTTATTCTTCCGTTGGCTCAGAAGAATTTTTATATTGAGAATAGGTAATTATAGCATTAAAAATTTTCAGCTCTGTAATCAAATGTCTTTTGCTATATTCCCTTCTGTATTGCGAAGTGCTTAATTAAATATCGTTTGTAGTCTTTTTCTCCAATCATTTAGTTTAAGCTGATGGCTCAGTTTAGGAATTAAAAAATAAACTGACGTCAATGCCTATTAACAAAAATAACATTTCACTTGACACGTGAATCCATGAAAAAAGGAAAACACATGACGTGCTTAGATTAAACACGTGACTTGTTTGCAGACATATACAGTTTAAAGATAGTTATAACGTGTAATTAATATTTTTTAAACCGTATGCTAAGAATTTATTCACGTATTGTTTCTTCTACTTCTGTATTAAGTTAGTGAAAACAATACAAATTAGGCTTTAGTAATTAAAACTGCATTAGGTTTTTTAAATGATTGTTATAGCTTCATTTCAGTCATGTAGAAGGTAAATGAAAATGAGCATACAAGGGAAATCGAATGGTTGTTATTTGTGCTAATGAAAGAATAAACTTACTGTATTATTCAGGTATTTACTCTATTGGTTTTTCTTTAAAAAATCTTGCAGTCTCAAAATGCCCCTCGACTCCGGATGGACATGAAATGCAGGCATGTGCAAACCAGCCAGCCGATTTTACTTTGGCTAGATGTTCCCGAGTGAATACACTAGTACATGAATTATAAATACATTGATTTTGAAATTTAATGGTTTTATGGGATGGAATGAATTTATAACAGTGGTTGCTTGTGGAAATGAATGGATTTTAGAGTTTGACGATACCTGCTACCCCCTGCAACGATTCCAAATAAATACTTACACACGCGGACCGGTATGAAGAAGACCACAGACAGTTACGCGTTAAACTTACGAATCCCCCGGAAGTTTAATACCTGATTATTAATGTACAGGGCTGGTTTCAACTGTTAAGATGCTCCCAGTGATAGTTGAGCGAAGATATGCGATGGTCATTGGTCTCAAGTTGACATGGAAATTGGGACTCCTGATGATGCCGGAGACAAGCATGAAAACAAGCGGGATCCCCGCTATGACCAGAATGCTTCACACCAGGGCCAAACAAACACCCGAGTTGCTAACACTGGAATTTATGCATAAATTGTGGATATGTACGCAAATGAAAACGAAAAAAGCAAATCTCTCAATCGACAGATAAAACATTTTCAGTTCGCCTTGCCCCTTCGCATAATTAAAATTTATGAGTTAATATTTTTATCAACCTACTTCAGAATTTAGTGACTGTGCTTTATCCTGTTTTGGTTCCAGGATAGCTTTGTGGAAGGTTGGTGGTGATAGACTTTAAAATGTTAACATAGAAAATACATTAGCGATATTGCGATAGACAAAGCGAATAATAAATTTTCCCCCAATCTTCAGAATGACAATTATTCGGTAAAAATGTGTGATATTTTCTATAGTTACTTTAATCTAGTGTCACGGTATAGTTTCCTAAAAAAAGTGTTGGTGGTTAAAGGCCAACACTGCACTGTTTAAATGAAATGGCTTTTGGTGGAAACTAAAAAGAAAACTTTATGGCTAATAATGCTGGCAAATTAAAGCTGGGTGCACTCATGAAAATAGTTTTATTTCACAGAAAATATGATGAGCTAGGGCAAAGAAAAATATATGTAGTTGAGTCTTCAAAGACGTAAAAAAGAATTACTCTTGTTTTTTTTTGTATTCATTTTATATTCATGCAAACTGGCTGCTTGAATTTGGGTTATTGGGTTTCATATAGAATGAGCCGCGTGGAAGCATGGTAAAAAAATAACATTGACCAGAAACACAGCTTCAGATCTTTTAAGCTTGTTAAAAAGAAGTCATCAGTTGACACAATATATGCCGATTCTTTTATTTAATTAAATAATTAATTTTACTTAAAATTACTTTACTAAATGTTAAGCGTGAAAATCAAACTTTTATTAAACTTAAGAGCTGTATCCATCCCATGCAATATTAACAATTATTTATAATGTAGGCATTAAACATGGAAACTTAAATTCATTAATTCGTGTACTTACATGAAGTATTTATGCTCTGGATATTGTGCTGGGTTCTAAGCGTTTATGAAAAAGCAATATACTACCATTACTACTAGAAATGTCTCACAAGTAAGTGTCTCACTTATACCATAAGTAAGGTAATGGCTTGCTCAACGCAAAATTCTTGTATGTGCAGAGGGGTCAACTTATCAAAAAAGTTGTTCACAAACATGGACACATGAAGGGGTGGACAGGATCTATGAAACTTACGAAACCAAGGAATGTTTTGCAAACGCACATTACGGGAAAGGTAGTCCCTCGCACTTTCACTCGCCGAGTGAACCTTAGCCGCCATTCCGTACACAGCCACAAGACATAGGACAGAGTCAAGGACACAAAGCGATCCAAATCCTAGAATTGGCAATGGCGCCTCCGTATTATATCTGATTACCACGTACAAATACACAATCTCGGCAAGTCCGACCGCACAGGTGAATGCCACAATCATTCCCATTTGGTGAAGATCATTGTAAATTTTTGTGAGAAGTTGAGCCTCCCTGTAAACTCGGACTTTCTCTTGCAACGCTTCACCACGGTTGAGGGTTGCTTCCAGAAACATTCGCCTGCAAATTAGCAAATTGATTTTTTTAAATTACTAAGCTTAATTAGGGCATTAGGGGCTAGTTAATTAAAGTGGTAAACCTTTTGTACGCATGAGATAAATATTCGAGCGCGAAAAATGGAACAAGTATGTTGCAAGTTGCTGTAAAGTTCAAGAGTGGGATGCCGATTCCCCAAGCAATGAAGCTCAGAAGGAAGGCTCCCACACGGGGTCCTAACAGTTCATACTGCAAATAGCGGTGGTGGTCTGTGGTTGAGGTGGTGAGGTCCAGTTTAGAATAAAAGATGTTGAACATGTTGAAAGGACTTTGAGGTGCCCACGCTCCTGAGACAGAGACGCTAAGCCACATCCACGGAATGGTGTAGTACCAAAGGTCACAGAAGAGTCGTAATACCTTTCCCCGTCTGTTTACCATGTCATCTCCAGAGTGCCCATGCTTTTGCTCGAACTTGATCAGTTTGTTAATGAATGCGGCGAAATCATGCCTATGTAAAATATAGAAGTGGAATGCGAAGGCCTGCAGGGCCATTGTCATTGCGAAAAAACCTTGCATTGCCTTTGTTGGCGGGTCATCAAATTTTGCACAAGCGGAACAACCAAATGCAAAACAAAAATTGGCGAAACCGATGTATCCCAGGGGGAAGATGCAAGTTGCCCCGTTGGCAAATCTTGCGCATTTTTATGATAATGCCTTGTTGAAGAAGCATCGTTTTGAAATATTTTAGTGATTTAATAAGGTATGAAAGTATCGACGGTCCAAGGGAGACTAAGGCCAGCAGAATGTGTAGAGTTTAGATATACGACTTTACATTGGTGGAGATTGCGAAACATGGCATGTTTGAAAGTTATATGACATGAGTGAAAGTTGAGCTACATTATGAAACTGGAACTTACAGAGTTGTCAAGATGATTATAACAGGTTCGGAAGTATTTTATTACGTGGACACGCTTTTGTAATGTAGCATAATATTATATCATGATATCAGACAGAATAAACTTTATAACATAAAGTTATGCAGTGTTTTTTTTCAATTTGTAATCTAAATGTATCTAGGCGATTCATGATAATGGCAACACATTTTGTTATCCACCCGGAAAAGATCTTTTAGCCAGCCATAAGGAATTTCATTGCTAAATTGTCCCAACTTACGGAAGTACATTAGTTAAAACACACCTTGATCGTGTCATTCTCGGGTACATGGGTTTTGCGTATGCGCACTCGTACAGTTAAATGACTTAATTACCACTTTGGAAAATGTACATACATGAGCTTGCCATCTTGTGAAGACTTACTATTTCATTAAACTGAGTTGAACTGTGAAACAATATGTGATATCCATGATTCTTTTCTTAGACGGTGATATATGCTATTAAGTTTAAGTCCCTTTAGAAAATCCGATTTTTTAGCAGAAAGGAATATCGATAAATTCGTCAGGAAACCGTGCAAGATGGAGGTTATAAGGAGCATGGCATGGAGACAAACGCATTTAGAGTATGATTGTGTTATGCGATACATGAGGACGAGAATAATTTCATGTGCCCTGTGCCCTTCAAATTCATATTTTTATAATATTATATTTATAATTGAGGACCTGTGCCGAAAAAGAACCTTAACTTTTGGTTGCCATGTTTGATTGAAACGAATTCATAAAAGTAACGATATTTTTTAACTAGTTCGTCGTAAAATTACTGTATTTTGGACAGACAAACAGAACATTTCATGAAATAAGTAACCATTCAAAAAACTAAAATTGTTTTCGGCAGACCTCCTCAATTATAGCAGAAGCTATAGTTTCAAGTTTCTACTACAAAATATATACTACGATACTACGAAAAATAATATAAATATATTTTTAATCTGCCATTTCAATAAAAACGTCTAGATTGTTTATGTATTT
>JAQIWO010001016.1:0-11383 GCA_034695405.1 Entomobrya muscorum | reverse complement strand
CAATTTTTGAAAACCTTTTTTATAATATTACCCATTTTAGGTTTTATATTCGTTTCTTGAGTTAATTTACCTTAGTTAAGCAAGTTGATTGTCTTTTCTTATTAACACCATAAATTCTGGCCAGCATGGAATAGTTTGAACTTGGATAATCAAGCTGACCTACCTGCGCGGTTTCAATCGCCAAACCACCCCATATTAAACAAATACGAGATTTCAAAGCAGTAAAAGAACCTGTGTAAGATTTGCGTATATCTTCAACGAGCTTTCTTTCCATCATGTAGCTCCATATTTTTTTAATCTATCAAGCTTTATTAAGCTTTACTAATTTTTTAAATCTTTCCGTATATTTATTAGATGTTACGTTAGTTATGTTAGGTGTTAAATATTTTGAAAGAATTTTCAATCTTTAAATACTTTCAAATATTTTTTGATACCTAAAACGTACTAAAGAAGTGAAGTATTGTGAATACTCTAAAAACGCCTTGAATAATTTTAAATACTTTGAAGAACTTTAAATTACCTGTTTAAACTTAGCGAATATTTTGAATAATGTTGAAATACCGTTCAGTAAATTTGAATATTCTGAAATACTCTAAAACATCATAAAACATTTTAAAATACTTTAAATAAAATATCGAAAGTTTTTGTATGGTTTTAAACACTTTTAAAAACTTTGACCAACTTAATTAAACCTAGTTTCTCTTTAGTAATTCTATAAAAGAACTTAATAAACCTATTTTCAGTTTATTAAACTTTCCAATTTTTGAAAACCTTTTTTATAATATTACCCATTTTAGGTTTTATATTCGTTTCTTGAGTTAATTTACCTTAGTTTAGCAAGTGGAAAACATTTTTGTAGATCGCGAGGCACGAATTTGTATAATTGCCAAAGTAAATTTAGCAATTACCTTATCCAAAGGATTTTTCTCACGCAAAGTCTGCGACAAGTCCTTTTCCACGCTTATTCCTTCCGCACCATGAAAACATGTAAAACTCACAATAGCAAGCATCCAGGGCACGAAATAAACAGATTGAAACTTCATCCTGGAATAAACACTTTTTTCTAAACGAAATGTATAAATAAATCTCGCCTCTTGTTCACCGTTGCGACTTGTTTGATGACTGATGACTTTACAGATGGTGCACTGTAACTTCTAACTACTCTTTCACCAGAGAATAAAAAATCTTATTATTTTTTGCTAGTAAGTTATAATGACTCCCTTCATTGCAAAATTAACATAATAGTGGACTATAATATAGTGAATGTATTCTCAGAGCTCTGTTTCCATATACTTTTTTCCTACTATCACTATTCGATGCGCATGCAATTAGTTGCCTAGCAATTTTCTGTGAATCGTGAATCATTTATACATAGCACAAAGAAGACGCATGCGTAAAACTTAAACGTGTCTGGATTTTTTTGGGGTGGTTAATCTAGAGAAGGAAATTTGATGAGTTTTAAGTGAATTTCTACAAATAGCTGGAATAA
The DNA here is from genome assembly GCA_034695405.1 of Entomobrya muscorum. NCBI lineage: Eukaryota > Metazoa > Arthropoda > Collembola > Entomobryomorpha > Entomobryidae > Entomobrya > Entomobrya muscorum. The sequence goes on along the minus strand of JAQIWO010001016.1, from coordinate 9,894 downwards.
AGGAGCAAGATTATTGCTCAGGTCTGTACTACTGGTAAAGGTGAACATCATTCTGACCAATTTTTGGGTGTGAAACTTTGGTTTTAATGAATGTTTCCAAATGGGAATTTGCATGCTTGCTTGAGTGCAAGATGCAGAAAAACAAGCCGGTAGATTAATATGTGGTTACAAGCCGGTATTTAAACGTGTACACGTTCAGTATCAAAGTCACTTACGGTCATTAGTTCTTCCTCATACGGGTTATTTGATAAACACAACTTTATAATCTTGAATGCAGCAATGCACTCTGATTTATTGTGAGGTTCAAAGGTTAAAAATGTGCATAGTAGTAATTTCAATTAGTGCACCATTTAATAATACTAATTAATTAAAATATATTTTTCCCACGTTGGTCACCCTGAGCTTGTAAGCGACACAGAGGGCAAGGTATGTAATTAAGAGGATTTTTGAGAAGGAAACGGTTTTTAAAAATAAATATTATAAATATACTACCAAACCGTAATATTGAAATCAAAATAAAATATTGGGATTGTGGTGGCATTTGTTTTTCTTCTTTGTGCTAGTGGTGAATTCTTTCAGTCAACTTCCTAGGTGTGTGTACCGTGACCATTGTTGTCAGTCGGGGCTGGAGTGCGAGTGGAGGGATCAAACCATCCAAACTCACCAACAAAGTTATTCCTCAGCGCTTCGTGAGTGGCACGCACTCTAGTGTCCACAGTGACGATGACAACCCCTTCTCCAGCATCGGCAATTCCTCCGAGTTGATCCCAAGCTTCAGGTGCTTGAATCTTGATTACTCCCCATTCGAAATCCTCATCAGTAATCAATGATACATTGGTCTTCACTCTTCACACTTACATGCTGGATGATATGAGCAAAAAACTCTTGGTCGATGGTCGCAATTAAATCCGAAAACTCTGTAGCCAGCGATGCTACAATTGATCTGTCAGCATTCTTCACGTAGCTTTAGTTGGTGATCCAGAAACTGGTAACTTATGCAACACTACGGGACTCTTCAAGGAAGCTGAGAATTGGCTCCTGTGATCTGTGTGCGTTGTTGACAAGGGCAGCGTGCAGGGCATTTAGTTTAGTACTCATATCAGCGAATCTGGCGTTGTTGATGTTGGAAAGCACATTGCTCGTGCCGGCCCTCAAAGTAATGAAAATATTGGCCCTTCCTCGACCCACAAGCGCCGACTGTAGTCGTGGAAGGAACAGCGATGACCTTGGGGCAGCAAGAGACACTCCCAAATGAGTACATGATAGTGACAAACTAAATTGATAAGGTCGTAAAATCATTCAACTCTCGCATCCACACAACATTGTTGTAAAAACCCAAACAAATACTTAACCTGCATGACGGGATTAATAAGTAGGAATGACAATTGGCGTACACAACAAATATTTTCAATTGAGTAAATTAGTTTATTTAAAGTGATGATAACGACAAACTGTAATCAAATGTTATTAAGTTTGGAATTCCGTGGCTGTCCTAACATGGTCAAACTGCGGACACAAGTACGTGATTAGTTCAGGATTATTCCCTCACTCCTGTACTCATTTATGCTACGGAAACGGATTGCATTTTACTATGAAATTAGGAAAATGCGCACCTTGCTTTCGTTCCAATAATCCTAATGTATCAAGCATTCATGTGAGTAGGTAATAGCAGAATTATAGCATTTTACACAAGTCCACTCGCATTTTAGGTTTTTAACAATCAATAAAATAAGACAAAATTTGCAGGTTGATGGCTCTAGATAAGAGTAGTTTCAATTTAGCACGTGCTTTATGCTGACTATATGCATTCATATTAACTTGAAACGAAATAAATATTGTAAATATTGCATGTTTAAAATATCCTTATTGTGTTGTCAAAGTCGGGAAAGCATAACCAGATGCATTAGTATACCATACGTAAATAGCTCACAGTCACAGGAGCCCTACCACCTTATCAAGTTAATCTAAAAAAATGATGCTTAAATACACAAAATGTAAAGTTGTAACGAGAGACGATTTAATGTTTGTTGAAGCTCTCAAACAGGGTGTTAATGCAATGGAAATGATTATAATGTAACTGTAATAGACTGTGGGTATTCCCATAGCTTTCGAATTCGGGAAGATGCAGACAATAATATTTTCCCGTGATCTAAGCACCCGTCCTAATTATTTTCTTCTAATGCACGAATGACCAACCGTGACCAAATTAAGTAGTAATATTTTAGCCACTTGATCAGCAGTTCAATCTAAATGGATTCTTTCAAACCGCTACTCTGCCGACTGCCAAATTATCATATAATCTAAACTACTTTATATTTGTCTGCAAACCTACAAAAATTGCACTAAATTTACAAGCAAGGTTACTTAGTTCGTAAAAGTATTTACGTAATGTTTACAGGGATTCTATACTATTTGTAGTCAAAATATTATTCCTTTTTTCTTTCATAGAGTGCACACAAGGAGCTGTCAGCAGAAATAAACAATAAATAACGCAGTAAACCCTTTTCTAACAAGTTGCACTCTTATTTTAGTTATTCTATCAAAACTTATACATGGTGTAAAAGGAATTTGCTAATAGTAAAAAATTTAATGGAATACATATTCACATCAGGTCATTTGGGCGATTGTGTTATTGTGTTTTGAGCTTGAAGACTCGATATGCTTAAAATTAATATAAAAATTGCAAAAATGAAGTTTATACTCTTTCCATCGCTTTTCTCATTGACACTAGGGCTTTCAGCTTGTGAAAAAGTTGGAATTAAACTTCGTGACAGAAAAAGCCCCGTCATGATTTTTAACTTTTTCAGGCCTGAGGATCAAGGAGAACTAGAATCTTGTCAACAAAGGTTTTCTAAAATGAGAAATTATTTTTCTCAGGAAGGTCATCGTAAGATATTACTAAAGCTATTAATCCATTTTCACTCGTGTTAATTTTAATCCGTAAATTACTTACAATTCCATTTAAAATAAAACTTACATGACGCTGTAGGCAATTTGAATCTGTCTAACTAAACTTTACAGAGCCATGCCAATCTTCTGCCATATATTCCTTAGGCGGCATACTCTCATCCAGCCAAAACGCAACACTCGTAACAGTAGCTTGCGCCACAATGTTAGGACTGAAGCCTGAACAGCACCAAAATATTTACCCAGTTGTTAATTCATTAGAAGGAGCGACATACACGGTTTATGACTTATGGTCCAAACTTGTCGTCTACAATAGAAGTTTCCCAACAGTACTGCAGCAACAGCAGCTTGACCTCAACTTTGCTTACTGCGACATTCCGCAAATCCAACTCGAGCGACCCTGGAATTTCTCAACTTTCACTTCCCCGTTTGACTCATTTCTTTGGACGTTGCTGATCTTGTCAGTTGTACTTACTAGTCTGGTTTTGAAGTTTAGCGATCCAGACAACAACCACGCCCTGGTAGACGGTACTTTTGTGACGCTTTCAGCGTTATTGGCAGTTACTCCATCTGTAAGGAAGGGGAAATGTTTTTTAATTCTCGTAGTGTGGATGTACATTTGTCAGTTGTTGGCCATTTTTTATACTGGTTATATAACAAGCAGAGTGATTGCACCTGCGGAAGAAGCAACATTTTCAAGTGTCCGTGATTTGGAAAGTAATAACTATACTTTGGTTTTTGACTTCATGGACACCAAAAATTTTGTCGAAGCTACTGCCATGGGATACCGTAAATTTGATGAAGACGAAGATAACAAGTATGTATTAAATTGACATCGTATGTCATGTGTAGTCAAATCCAAATTTATTTCTAAATCAGAATTTTTTGCTGCATAGGTCCTTTCTAGACGACATCCGCTCCCTGAACAAGCTTTTTCGTCGAAATGTTCATGTGACAGAAAATGCGAATGATTGCATAGCTGAACTTGCGAGTGGCAAGAAAGTTGCCACCATTGTGAGCTGGCCATTTCTAATTTCAAAAGTAATTTATGCCAATGACTTACTCAAGAAGAAAGGAAAACTGGCCAATTATCACTGTTACGTTGGCAAGCGATTGATTCCTGCGGCTGAACTCTACTATGTAGTATTTGATCCAAACGTTCAGAAAGGTGGGGTCGGTGAAGTAGCTCAGAGGGTTTTTGAAACAGGCATTTACCAATATTGGATGAAGGAGAACGTGAAAATGCAGTACTCAAGGAGGGTTCAAGACCGTCTTCAATTTATTAGTCCAACGAAAATTATTTATAACTTTCAAAATGACGCTGCCGTCCCAATAGATCTGCACGGACGAATTTCTACAGTTTTCTTTATACTGCTTATTGGAGGCTTAGTAGGAACTTTGGTTCTGTTTTTGGAAATAGCCTTTTATCACCAGAATTCGTGTGTGTGTTAAGTTAAAGCGTAAGGATTTAGATAATGGCCTTGGGAAAATAGTAAAGCAAATCTTTTTAACGCTCTTTTAAATTATGCATTTTTAATACTTTTGAAGTCGAAACTATTTAATTGTGTGCATGTATTTTGCATAGTAGCCAAGAACTTTTTTATTGTAACTCGCAAAACCTCAAATTTGCATTTTGTTTTAAAGATAGCTTGAAACGACTGAATATGAACTGAAGTGGTTACACTTTCGACAGGACCAGGACAGGTTAACGTTAATTTTTTTCTATATGCACTAATTGCTCTATAGCTTCACGCACTTTTACAAGTATGGATCATATATTTAACATATCTATAATATATAGTTTCTTATACTTATACGTACTTAATATACTTTTAAAAAGTTTCAGCATTGAAGCCTATCACCGTATGAGCTAATAAACTTCCACTTTTTAACAGTTTAAGATCGATTTTGCAATTTTCAATTTGTAACTTCATTTGCTTAATTTGCTATGTACAATGTATTATGCCAAAATTGAGCTAAAATAATTTATTAAGCATTGGCTTTTATGATAAGAGAAAATGCATGAAATACAGTGACAGTATTAAATATGGCTAAAATAAACCAAATGGAAAGTCGTCAATTTTGCTTTATTCAAATTCAGCAGTAACAGTAGCAGTAAACCAGCGTTAGCGTGACGGTGAGACAGCATAGCGTATTTTGTACCTGCGGTGGTAGTTTGCATAATGAGATGTTCACTGAGCGACGGTCAGGGGTAAAGATGTATTTATTATGTAGAAGTGAATTCAGATTTTAATACGTGCAGAGAGAAAAAGAGTAGTGAGTAATTATAGTAAACCGTTGTAACTTATTAGAAAAGGTACACGTCTGTAAGAAAATTGAAAACAATACGTTTACCAAAGTTTACTAAAGTCACAATCAAAAACCAAAAAATCAACGTAATTTCTAAACAACACCATTTTTAAATCTGATTTTAAATGTCGATTTCTTGTAAAAAAGACTGTAAGACAATCTTAAGGATCGCATGCATGTAACACGAATAAACCGTAAATTTTGTGACGGTCTTTAAATTGTTCAGGGCATAGCCATAGCCCATAGAAGCAGTGAGGGTTAATATAGTACTAACAAATCAAAACCGTTAAGCATTAACAATGAACAAAAAAACGCTCTTTATACTTCATATAAAGTGGTGTACAAATTCTCGTAATCTTTTTTTCAAAATATATGACCTAAAAATTTGCATTTTAGGTCAAAACATTGGCTAAAACTATGTACCGCATGCATACCAGTCAGCCAAATTTCCGAATACAGATTTTTTTAAATACTCTTATGGCGTCAGTTGTCGTGCCTTCGGACGGCCGGCTGACCACAGACAGACTCACATTAGCTGGAGATAATGGTTGCTGGCATATTCCTTCTCGAGATAAATTCAAAAGGTATACCCTAGTCATTTGCAACACATGAGTTAATTCAGTGTTTTCGTATTTTATTTATTTAATTTTTCCACGGTGAAAGTATGCACAAAGCTCATAATCAAATAACGTTTGTAATGTATTTGAATATTTTGTATCGGTAGGCAAATTAAGCTTACAAGACGGGGAGGTCATCAAACCTTGTCCTTGAGAAGCTTATAGTCCTGCCCTTCTTACAATGCAGTTTTTGGCCGAATTACTACCTATGCTGCTGAGCTTATCGTTGGTCATTAAAATTATATTATTTGTGACCTAGATCGATGGTTGCATATATGCTTTTTTACGCTTTTTTTTATGGTGAACCAAAGCAGTTCATTAAACTTTTCCTGGCATTTACAAGGTTACAAATTTGTCTTGCTACTGCTAACAAATTATTGACAAGAGATGCATGTAATATTGCATAAAAATGTTGTGTACTCCCAATTTTGTTTTGCCTTGTTGCGGTTTATTCCTATGATTTTCGTCGGAAGTCTTGTGTCCTCATGCTGCAAATTGTTACAGCTCAAAACCATCATTGGAATGCGATCATCTTCGATTTGCTGGAGAAAATACCTAACATTTTTAATTGTCTCCACATATTCTCGAACTGGATTGGATGTTTTGTACACGCCTTAGGCTCTTTTTCCGTTACTGCAGCCGATGATAATATTCGGTGACAGGATTTTTCAGAACATAATATTCACTTCTACAAAATAAGTGATGCAAATTTTACATCTGACCGTCGATCAGAGAACATCTCATTAGGTCGACTGCCACCACAAGTACACAGCAACGCTGGTTTACTGCCACTGTACCTTCCTGCTAGTTTTCCCGCTTTCTCTACCTCAATAGCACGGCAATAATTTTTTTTGCCCTTATAATCATTCAACACAAAAAGCTGCTTATCTTTTTATTGGACGCTAATTATATATATTATTGGTGACAGATCAAAGTTCCATACACACGCACATGTAAGTTCACATAAACCTTACATAGATTTTTTTAGTGTAATCTTTAACCCATGCATGCTCGTCAATATATTGTTATAAGTTTTCATGCAGGAGTTACAGAGTTACAACGGTTTATTTTAACTACTCATTATATACACTTTCTCTCTCTCTCTTTCTGCGTGTGTTTAAATCGTAATTGTCCATAAAGGTTGCCGAAAAGTAGGGTGTAAAGTAGTGTGTAATAAAAGCTATTTGTGACAGAAACAAGGTATATTATGCTCAAAAGTTGGCATACTCAATATTAGGAAGAACAGAGTTATTAGATTTTCAAGGGCAAGGTTTCATGATCCTTCTGTCACGTATAACTAAATTGCCAATCGATATAAATTATTCAAATTCCTTAGAAACCCCATTACTGCTTTCACTGAGGGTGGATGGATATAAATATATGAAGTCGCTGAAATTGTTCAAAAAGGTTGTAAATGAGTATGGTAGGATAAAAGTTATTTCGGACGGGAAGTGAAATGGGCCTACCAGTTGTCAGTTTTTCTGTAATGGGTAAGTACCTGAGCTCCTTGCCACCTCTACTGTAAATAGATTTATAATATTGTAGGCTATTCTCTTCTGCTGTCTGCTGTTTTAAGAAGCTGCTGAGTATCGAGCTTGTACTCTATGGTTTTGCTGAACCGTGTCCGTCCGTCGCCTTTGTATCTCGTCAAGCGGTTTAAAATGTGTAATTGTTTTTGACTACTCATATAATGGGTTGATTCCCAGGTACACAAAATACTTTCTCCAATAACTTCAACTTTGTGAACTACACGATTCGAGCTGCCACTTTTTCAACTGTCTAGGCATCGCAGATTTAAAACCAAAAGGACTATTTAAAAGCTGCATTCGTCAATGCTTATCTTTTGGTTTTGTCTCGAAGCTTATACTAACGACATTTATTATCACAAAAATAATAAATAATTCATAATTCATATTTAAAAAACATGTTTACTGCTATTTTATGGAACTACAGTTTTAACCCAAGTTTGTATTTACTGTAATTTCCTAATGGGTTCAATTACTTTTAGTAGCATATTGTCCTGCTTATATGAGCTTTACCATGCAGCCGTTGTATTTAGCTTGCTGTTTTTCTGGTTTCCGCTGCAACTATGGTGCAAACAGTTTCGTTGTACCAGGTACATGCGACACATAAATTTACCATATTTATTTCTACGAGAAGCTCATATTTAAAATCAGAGTAAACAACCATTATCGATTGTTAAGAATTTTTTTAGCGCAGACTATTCTGGTTTTTAAGTGAAACTTTTAACCAATGTTTGTAAACTACCTGTTTGTTATCAGGAGCTTAAATATAGATGTGCATATTTTTTTTAATTTTAAGGTGAATTATAATTACTGTCTCTTCTTTTTCTCCAAATCAGAACTCCCCCCGGGTATATAATATTATACATTTTTGTTTTCTGACTCTCACAATTAGTGTTCATTTTATTTGTTGGACTGCTGCTGCAGCTCTGTAATAATATTTTATTCGCTCTTCTTTATACGCGGACGTGGAAATTCGGACGAAACGGAGTTGCCGTTTTCTAAAAGTCTAATTCATGGCAAATTAGGGACGAATATTTTTGCATGGGTTACTCGAGAGTTTTCGTCATGCATGATGTTTTAAACGAAAGCTGATGTCGGTTTATTATAACCACTCATTGGGTGACGGGCTATTTTCACAATGCCTTATGTCCCAAGGACTACGGTTCCCCGGACCGGAGTAAGGGCGGACAATTTTTCCGGTGGACAATAATGCACGCGGACTAAAAATACGAGTCACTAATTTCCATATACACTTTTTTCCTGCCAACAAATATTTCCATAAACATTTTTTCCATATTTTAAAAATTAGCATACTATGCATAATTTTAGCTCGATGCCTGTTTTTCTTATCTAATTATTGTTAATAAATTGTATTATGATCATTCACGCAGTTCCTCTAAGGAATGCTTTAAATGTGTTTATTTGGTTGTAAAGATCGATTGTCTAAGTGTAAGGATTCGGTAGAAATGAAAGTTACCAAAGTGCACGCATGCTTTATTTCGGTCTCTGAGCAAGTAGGATCAATCATCTATGACAATTAGACAATTACTGTCCTTCAGGTTACGTGCTTTCATTTACTTTAATCACTGTATAGGAGAAAAGTTAAAAAGGCAACGGACAGATTGAAGCATTTAGCCCTTACTACCACTATGTCACCATGCATCGTGCGTGGCGAATTGCACTCGTTTGATCAATCATAATATTCACAAGTAGACATTCTCTTGTTTCCTGGATGGTATTTTTACATCAAGTAATTGCTATTAATACTTTATGTAGGAAAAAAACTGAAATGACTGAAGCATCCTCAATCCCTGGTTAAATGAACTTAACACTGTATAAAAGGTCGTTCTTCAATGTAAAAACGTTAAGTCGGACTGACTGAGTTGAACGATTTTATTGTTGGAAATTCAGGCAGTGTAAATGAATTAAAACGACATATTTCAAGAAATAAGCATGCGCTTGAGCTTATCATTACTTCAGGAAGTGGTATATATTATTTTGTAGATGCGGTTTGCATTAGATTGCATTAAAAAACATTATAAAATATTTGAACGTACTGAATTTATGCAAGTCAGAGTGAGCCAAACTAATTGTAAAAGCAAAATTTTAAAATAGCAAGTTACTTCAGTTATATAAACACACAATTTTGGACATTCATCTTTTCCTTTGAAAAACGAAATAAATGGGTAAATAAATCCATTCATATAATAAAACCTCACATACTCATTTGAAATTTAGTTTAATCATTAAAAATAAAAGGTAAAAATTTACCCCACCCCTCACATGAACTAAACATTGTTACGTTTGTGACGAGCCTTAGGAATTTTATGTCTTTGAAATGAACTGACTTCTTGAATGAGAATCAAAATCCTTGTAAATTTTGTTCAGTGGAAAATAGTCCGTGGAAATTAGTGGCATGTAATTTTAGCCCGCGTGCAGTATTGTCCACAGGAAATATTGTCCGCCCGTACTCCAGTCCGTGAAACCGTAGTCCGGGGGAAATACGGCATTGTGAAAATAGTCACCAACCCTGC
>JAQIWO010001015.1:0-11390 GCA_034695405.1 Entomobrya muscorum | reverse complement strand
CGGATTTTATTATTTTCTGGAAAGGTGTGTACCTACTTTTTATCAGTGAAGCAAGCCACACGGCAACAACAACCATGAATGCTTTGATTACTTTTGTCATTGATGTTTACATTCATCAACGCATATTGCACTTTTTGCGTAAGGAATACTTGATGGTTATTGAAATGAGTTACAGGAAATAATATGCATGTACCAAAACTGCACAAACAATTGTACACCTGTAGCAGACCTCGTTTTCAAGTAAACAAATAAGAAGTAATATGCTGAATTCATATATAGACAATATTAAAAAATTCGTGAAACCTTCTCAACCTTTCAAGCTCTTCACTCATACAATTTCAGAACTAAAAGTCAAATTCATATAGTTTGATTCGATTATCCAAATAAACGTTCGAAAAAGTATTATAATATGCAATGTCTGTAAACTTCATAAACATTTTTACGTTACGTATCAGTAGTAAATTAAATTCCGGAAAAATTCAGTGCGACAGAACTACGGGAATTGAGTACGACCTATTTTACTACAACAATTTAATATGTGAATGTTACATCATATAAAGGGCGTTACTGTTCTATGGAAACAGAAATAATGGTTTTGAATAGAGCTTAAATTGAATTAAATTGAATAAAAATATATTTTGCTAATCTCAATCTAAATTGAATTATCCAAATCGGACCATGTAACTTTACATGTTGATCTTTAATCATAATCTTTATTCTCTCTTTATTCATGTCTTTAATTTTCTTTTATCTTATTATTGCATGTACGGTACAAATGTAGGCTAAAAAATTTAATAATCTGTAGAACAAAATCAACTCTTTTCAGAATAAATGATACAACACTATGAATTAATGGTACATATGTTAATGATTAACCACCTTAAATTCTGGATTATTTACAACTTACATTAATTCTTAATTTTCTGGGGCAAGTATCCTTCACATACAACAACATATATATTTACGTTCGGAAAATAATAATTACAATAATGATTGTCATGAAACGATCTAATCATACAGCAAAAGTCGATAATAACTTTAATCCTGGAAAGCATAATCCAAAACATACAGTTATAAAACTAACAATCAAATGTTTGATATCTGCAGTAGTAAATACAATACAAAAAAATAACATTTACCTCAGTCATGAATAGTGATGGGATTCTCTGCGGTTCCATCATTACCAGAAGACAACATCATTAGCTTCACTTGTTCGCTCTCACTTCCACGTCCATAGTAGGCCAAACATGTAAATGGACCTTCCTTTGCCATTACTCTCACTCTTCTGAGTTGCCCAAAAGAGGATGCTATTTGATGAGAGACGAAGGGGATTTCCGAACCTACTGTGTCCCGTTCTGGAAATTCGATTAAAGGCGAACCATCGTGGAAAATGGAGTACTCACTTGAGAGTTCAGAAGACAGTCCTGCATGGTTTGGTTCATTCGGAGGAAAACGGTTTTCCTGGCTAGGAGATAACTTTTTCCGAACATTTTTACTCAAAGGAAGAGTTGAGGGTGCAGAGTTTTCAATTTTGACCAATGACGTGGTACAGGATTCGGATTTCTTCGTACAACCAGTTTCCAGGTTACAGGTAACCACTTCGTCAAGAATCGAGGGCACTTCCCTTCTAAATCCGCTCGTGCAACAATTTATAACGCGTTCATCATTTCTGCTCTTGAAGGAGCCTTGGAGAGTAGGCATGGATTGACTTGCTTGCAGAAGGGGCACTGAATTAACTTCGAGATCAACGTGTGAAGGTGACATTGTTACAGATGTGTAATTTTCTATCTTATCTTTTAATTGTGATGATGACGATGATGACGACGGATTAGATGAGCAGAGAACAGAGCCAGCAGTACCATCATTGCTTCTTTCGGATTCAGATGTTCCCTGCCCTGAGACGATGTCTTGAAGAAGTGAAGTAAGAAGTCCTCCTGATTCTTTCTTTCGTGGGGATGCACCAATCTTTATCTTATCATTGTGGATCTTTATTCCATTCGGAGCTTTCCCCATTCTCAGATTATACTATTGTGTTCGAAAATACATACAATCATTTCAAGCAAATCATTTTTTCAACACTTATGACTTACTAATACTTTATATAAACTCACTTTGCTTCTTTTCATCGGCATTGGAAGACAATGACTTGTTCCTGAGGTTATCTTGGAATCCGGTTTATTCAAACTGGTGGGCTCTTCCGCACTGCAGGATTCCTTGGAAGCTGTCTCCATTTCCATCTCTTCTTCCTTCTCCTTTTTCTTAATGAGATCAACAATTGTATCGACTCTGGAAGAAAATAAATTACCCACATTAACTAATTCAGAATTTTTACTTTTTCACAAACAATTTCTCAGAATTAGCATACCTCTTTGAGATAATCAGCTGCTTAATCGTCCATCCCGGAAACAAACTCCGTGACCCCATGTCTTTCTTGTAATCCTCACCAGGAAGTTGTTCGTCTCTGTCTTCGACTTGAGAAGTCCCTGGATTGTCTCGAACCTTAGCTTGTTGAAATTCCTTGTCCAGTCCACGTTGTCGCTGATAAGAAATTCGACTTTTACAATGAGCTTTCGCACTTTTCTTATCCGGTTTCCTAATTTCAGTGATTCCAGCTCTTCTGGTTATTCTACTGCATTTTCTTTTCAACTTCCGTGCATGAATCACAACTCCATTAATTTTAATCCTGCAGCTAGGACCAGCATCCTTTTTCAATTGATTGATCCGTTCCGAGATTCGGATTGCACCAAAGCTGGAGAGCTGTGTCATTCTGATCTTGTCACGAAAACAAAAACCATTAAAAGTTTCTTCCTCGCTACTTGAGTTTCTATGACCTCCCTTCGTCGGCGATTCCTCCAGCAGAGAGTCGATGTAATAATTAAAATTTTCTCTGTTCACATTCTGCATAAGTCCCTCGATCACATCCTTATCTGTGGACTTTTTAACTTTCCTTTTCTGGATTTGGAAGGAATATGGAGGTCCCTTTGGATCTTTTCGGTTGGAAACATCCTTCTTCCGAAATGGCCCCATTTTAAACTACTGACAAAAACAAATAACTAATAACTAATCATTAACTTCTTAAATATTTAAATTACCAATTTATTACACTGGCACAGTGTGTTGACTCCGTATACGATTAACTTACAGCTTGAAACTTTAATTAGCAGAATTTAGTTGGCACTTATTAATTACCGTCAGTTTTCAGTTAAAGATCCAAACAAAAGGTCAACACTGCAAAATAAAAAGTGATAATTTCCAACCGGCAGTTGGCACAAGTGCCCAACAAGCAGAAGGCCCCTGACGTCAGACCCCGAATCCAACTTCGAAGGAAAATAAAACCTGGAATGCAACAAAATTAAATAAATAATCATTATCAACAAGTTAAAAACAATGTTGTCTAGTTACGTAAAAACAACAACTGATGGGCCTACTACTTTTATCAGTTATCATCACAAACCTATTACTATCAAATTAACTATGAAACTCAACAAAACTAGTTTGAAAGTTTTGGAAGATTTTTTTAAACATTCACCATAACCTAGTTTCAGCGTAAACTTTCAGGATAAAATCGAATAACTTTTCGTGTACCTTTTTTTCTTCCTTAAACCGTTTCTATATGGAGGGACTCATAATGGAGATTTATAGTGGAGGGGGGGGGGCTAGGAGAGGTTCAAGTTCTTAAGCTCGTGCGTAACGGTTCCGCCAGCCAGTCAAAACAGTGGAGTGTCCAATTTCCTCAAACAGAAAACTCTCAGCCACTCCACCATCCACTCCACACATAACAATGGGTTGTTTCTTGTTTCCTTCCTCTGCATTTGTTTCTGCTTCTGTTGTTGGGGTCGTTCATAAATTATGTTATCAAATGAGTTGCAACTTATACAACCTTTATCTCTATCACTAAGTCAGTCCCTGTATAATGCAATGCAATGATGTGCTTTATTTAAAAAAGTACGCGTTTTTCACTATTGAATATTATCTAGCATCCAGCTTTGTTGTGACGTAAATCGGGAAGCACCCCATGTACAACAACGTAACAGGAGAGATGCATTTTCGTTCACTAGTTTTTCTGACAGAAACGCAACGCAGAGATGATACCATTCATAAGCAAGTCCAGTAAGCAAATAAATCAGCTGTTTTCCGTGTTTGTTTTTCATCACCACTATCTCCCACCCACAATACGACCACGACCACGCAGTTCAGTTGTCAGTTGTCAGTTAAAGTTTGAGATACAGAAGGAACGTTCACTCCACCCCCGACATCTTTTCACTTTAATTGCAAGCTAATCATTAAAACATTTGTATCAATTAATTACTATTGCTAATATTGATCACACAATACGATATTGAGCCTATCTCACAAATTCTTAAAGACGTGTTTCATAATTAATTTGTTTTCCACAACTACCGAGTAACATTCAATCTAATATTCAGTCGGTTGGTGATTGATTGTTCAAGTTGTAAGTGTAAGTTTTTGACAAGTAAGTTCCATTTACGATTTACTGCAACTGGTCGTCTAGCTCCGGTAAAGTGATCAGTGATTTTTTGATGGCATATTCAAGTAAGTTCATTGCCTAATTGCATCGTAGTTTGCAGTCAATCATCGATTTGACTTATTGGTATTTGGTACTCCATTGGTTATCTTTTTTTTGCAATAAACATAATACAATTCATATTCGTTCGTTCGTGTCGTTAATTAACAATTTGTAACTACGCAATTGTTTCCTGTTCACCTTCTTAACTTTTGATTTTTTTGTTTGCTTGCTTGTAGCAATGGAATCCCTTTTATTGGAATGCATTTGCTACCAGGTGGACACTGGGGATCTCACCAAAGAGACGCCATGTTCTCCGGAGGAGGCTTTTCAGTTACGACTGGAGCGTCTTGTTCTCATGAAGTAACTTGCGATGAGTGAAGATAAAGTGAAGAAACCTGCGACGATTGAAGATAAGGTGCAGTTTCATCTGTCGCTTGTAAAGTTGAGCCGAGTGAAGACATAAATATTCTTCAAGAGGATAACGAGTGTGACGACTGTGGGGGTGCACCAGATAATGATGATGGTTCCAATTATAGCGACAACCTCCCGTACAATCCCATCTCTGAGGGAGAAGAAAATACTGACGATAAGGCTAAGAATCATGATGTCAACTTTTCTCTGCCTATCCGCCAAAAGAAGTGAACCTTAAAATCACGAATTACGGAGGACCCAGCAGATCTAACTTTAGATCCTAAAACAGGCATGATAAGGAGCTTGACAAAAATCAACCCGGTCTCAGCAGAGGAGCTTGACAAACACTGGCGAATACGGAATAAAAACACGAATCAGAGCCACATCAGTCAAGTATTCTATTGCCGCCTGGGATACAGGAGGTGTCCTGCCGAACTGAAACTAAAAACGCTTATCGACGGAACGGAATTGTACTTCAAGAACGTCTACGGTCACGCCAATCACCGCGGACCTGACGATTGCTATGGAATGAGTTTGGAGCAAAAGGACGTGGCAATCGAGTGCCTAAAAACTGGGATCACGCAGCCCCAAAACATTCTTGATAAAATGGAAGCAAGTGGACTACACAAACCACAGAAGACCCAAATGAACAATTGGCTGCGTGTGACGAAGACGAAGCCAGGATGGGAAAATTATTGGAAGAAAAAGGACTCCAAGTGGCCTAAACGAATTAGAAAAAAAGTTTTCAATAATGTGTCCAAGAAAAGGAGAGTGGGAAGACCCTCAAAAGATTTGCAAAGAAATGTCAGCACTACTATCGTCACCTCATCATTGTCACTGCTGCAACACCCAACCTCATTGTTTTTACCCGACGAAAAACCAAAGACGACGACAACCATTGAGTTAATCTCATCATCAACGTCACCAGACTCACGGACACCGGAAGGTTTCCCCCTTGTCCATTCGAATCAGTTCTTGGGGCAAGCCTTTCGAGTGAATCCTCCGGTTCATCCTACACTTCAGAATTATCGGTTCGATGGTTTTCGCTAATTGATAATTTTAGCTTGTGACAATGCAATGATGACACCATATGATATGGTTGATAGCTTTATACCTATGATACATAAATAAATAAATTATAAATTACATTTAAATGATTTAATGTGATGTTAGTCAATAATTTGGTTTAAATATTACTGAAACGAAGCTTTGGCACATATTTGTAAGAATTCATAATAAGAGAGTAATAATTGTTGTACAGATATGTAACGTATTTTTTTAAGGTTTCCAGATTTTTGCTTTGTAGCACGTCAAAAAACTAGTGTACTAAAAGTTCTGACAATATTTGTTTTGTATGGTATGATTGTCACAATTTGTTTGGTATAATGATAAGTGCATGCGCACGAATAGAATATCAATTTTTATTTAGTTTGCTTGGTAGAGTTTTAAATATTTATTTAACTTGTTGTAAAAGTGCAATCATGAGATTTGCAGGCAGACAGTAGCAAAAAATAATTAATGTATTTTTGAGCAATTATTGATTCGCATTGAATTACAGATTCTACAAATATTATTACGTTGTTTTCTTCTTCTTTAGAATGTAATATAATGTCGGCAAATGAATCAAATAAAGCAATTCATAACTACAAGAAAGGATTTAATTGACTTTGAGAGGTTTTATTGGCTCAAGGTATTTAATTTAAAGTAGAATAGAATCATACATATTTATAATCTAAAATATCTACCTACTTATCAATATAACTTTCACCAGAGTCAATCATAATCATATATGTTTATTTAGTCTGTAGAAATCGAAATCCAATAAAAAAATGTAAGTGATTTGTATGCATTCCATTCATTCATTTCGTTAAATTGGTTTTGTTGGTTGTTTGATTAAATTTTTTCTTCATTTCACCCGGTTTATAAAAAACTAAATTTCATATAGAGTAGTGGTTGCTATGCCATTGAGGTTTGACCATAGTTAATGCAGTGAAATCATAAAGTGAAAGTGCATGCATTCAATTTTTGGCTTGCATATAAAGTACTATAATTGCAGTATCTATTTATTTATTCGATTAATTTGTACCCACTCAAGACATACGCTTAAATGGTGTAGGAAATCTAGAAACGCGCAGTATTTAATCAGTTAATTACATAGGTACGAAGCAACAAATTAATTTATTTGATATTACTAGTTTACTAATATCATTGACAGATACAAAATCATTTTAAAGAATATCATCAAAGGATGTGATGCAATTATTTTGATAATATTATGACAAAAAACAGGCAACATGGTTCTACAACTAAACATTTAAAGCTGTTGTATTGTATAATATCTTTCATGGTGAAGGAAGTCAACAAATGGAGCAAGGAGCAATATTATTTACATTTAGGTTACTTAACTACAAAATTTGGGTTGATTTCATATCCTGTATCCCGTCCAAATTTAACAATATTTATAATTAACAAGTTATATAAATTTAGTAGTAAGCGCCTTTAATCAATATCAAAACATACAACAGCAGTAATGAAACTACAGCATATAATAGGATCGAAACTCTTCTTCAAGTGCCTTAAAAAGCTTATCGGAAACGTTTTCCAGTGACCATCCACGGAAATAAAACTTTTCAATCGACGCTGCAAAGTTTCCCGAGAGCAAAGAATTAATACCGGCAATGCTGACCTAAAATAAAAAAAAATTACGAGTTGATGTACTCAGCATAAAAAATAAATTTTAAAACTACTAAAGAGAACACTTGAGAATATTAATATAATTATTGATCATCTTCTTACCGATTTAATGGCAGTGTCAGAAGTCAAGGTGAAATGAGTTAGCTTCAGATGACGAATCACAGTTGAGAACAGAGTGTCGGTAATGCCAGGCATCTGGTCGAGTCCCTTCAGTGACAGCTTTTTCAAATCTAAAGAGTAAAGAAACAGTTTACACACAGAAACACAGAAACATATTATGTAACTATCTACTCGAATTTCCTTCTCTTTGGAACACTTGAAAATTGGTTGCAACATATTATGACATAATATTTATGTTGGAGTACTTACTTGTAAGCTTCAAAAAATCTGGATTGTTCTCATCTTTTCCAATAAACGACTCATTTCTGAGATTCTCACAGGATTCCAGCGAAATTTCTTTCAGACCTGGTAAGCCAGCCCACAAAATTAAGCAATTTTCAGAATATTCGGGCCACTTTACAAGTGTCAGCTTCTTCAGGTTGGGACATGAGGAAGTAAAATGATTCACTTCCAGAAACCAGAAACCTGAGTATTTGGGTTCGTTTGTAAAACGTAAGCGTACGTCGGTAATCGCAGGCTGAGAAATATCTTTGAACAAGAAGAACGATAGGGATTCAGTGAGGAGGGTAAGGGAACGGAAGTATGTATCTGGCTCCACATAAACCCATTCCACAATTGAACTCTTAAAAGAGTCCACTGTGATATCCAAAACCTTCAGAGCCTGCCAGTTTGGACGATGACTCCAATTCGTTCCAGGGCTGCTGCGGGCGGTGGACTTGATCTCAATCTTTTCCAAGTTGGGCATGTTCAGAGGAAGGATGCACGAGTGAAGATTCTTGAGAGAAACGATCGGGATTCCTAGTTCAGTGGAGCCCACAGGAGGAAGATCCAGACCTCGGAACCACACAGGTTCTACATTAATTAATTTGACTCCATTCTTAAGGCAACTGGAACAAAGCCGCCGGAATAAAGCTGTCGTGATAATATCTTGGTCATCTTCAATTCTCAATTGGTCGACTGCTGCGCCATGATACGCTCCAAAGTCCACGGCCTTCAATTTGCTTATTGGAAGATCTTCCATCATATTTTCAATACGGGCTCCAAACAATCCAATGGCATAATCTATGAGTTTCCTGTTTGTACCTGGCTGGGTGGCGTCTGCGTCTGATGATACGAATTCCTTAACATTTGAATTCACTGGAAGTGCTACATACTCAAGTGAATGAAGGCTAAACAAGTAGCTTCTTAAAGCATTCGGGTAACCCAGAAAGTCTTCGAAAACCATATTCTGGTCGTGTCCAATTTTTAAAACTTTCAGCTGCTTAAAAACATTTGGAAGCGGTTCCAATCCTCGGATGGTCAGTCTATCATGTCGAGCCAGTTTTTGCTTCTCAGCCAATACACCCTCTATTTCCATTGGACCCACTTTTCTTCCATATCCAAAGTGTCCCGCTTCCAAGCTCTCAAGATTAACAAGGGCTTCCAAGAAATCCCATTCTTTGCCATACAAATACCGAGAGATCTGGTTCACTCTGAGGTGCTTGACCGCTGGTCCAAATTGATCAAGAAAGCGCACAGCGTCATCCCCAGCAGTCTGATAAAATTCGTCTCCAGACGGATTATTAATGAAGAGCCTGCTAGCTGGAATGTTCATCTCCATAAATGCTCGGAAACTCTTCTCCTCTTCATTAATTTCGATTTCCGGAACACGCTCAGGATGAACTTTCAAGTAGCCGTCGGTAATGTCTTTCGCTTTCGTACAGACTCTTCGGAAGCGAAGCACGTCACCCCACTCCAGGTTGGGAAGCAAAAATCTATCAATCTAGAAGCATTTAAAACAAAAATTAAATAAACAACATGCTACAAACAAGTCAACAATTGACAATAACGCAAGAGATTTCTGGAATATTAATTCCTGATTAGGCAATCAATGGGTGACGTAAATGGTCATTGTCATTTTCAACTGAATTCAACCTTATAATTTAAGTTGTAGCTAAATATGTAATCTCACCACTTCAACTGGAATATTTAAAAACTCCATTTTCATCTGCACAACTGAGTGTCCCACGGGACTTCACTAACTTTGTTGCGTATCCTTCTCGCTACCTGGTAATCCAGATCTGCGCTGTCCGTTGCTCTTGAAAGAATAAAGATTAAGATTCCTAAGTTACTTATTACATATTACAAACAACAAGTTACACCATTATATTTATGAAGACCAAAAAACCAATAAAACTGAAATCTTTAATTTAAAAAACTTACAAGCTCTTTTAATTGCAGATTCCGTAACAAGCGAGCCCAATCACAGCACACCAGCTACAATTAACCGTCGACAGAAAAGTACCGCAATACTAAACAATACAGCTTCTAACAATCAGAACTTTACGTATTTGGAGAGCTATTACTTTAGGAACTTGTCCTGCAATGCAAACCAAGCTTGCCAGCAGAGTGATACACTTTAACAATTTTCACAGGCTATTTATACCACTTTTCCTGTCCGGTTTGCTTGGATGAGAAATCGAACAATTGTTCTAAAAAATAGACATAAGAACTATGACATTTAATTACAATTTCTTGATAAGAAGATAAGCAAATGATGTTTTACGTACAACTATTATTTGCCGTAACCGGAAACTAAATTACAACAACGTTTTCAGCAATATAATCGAAATCTGATCATTAGCATTTTAGAATTGAGATCGTTAAGCAAATACTAATCAATAAACAATGTACAGGAGAGGAAATTATAAATTATGAATACTGGACGTGGACTTTTTGTGGAAATTCATACAAAATATTAATCTAATCTTCATTTCCGCTTTCTTTGCATAAAGCAGCGCCAACAACTTGTATCAATATTATATTACCTTTTATTAATTTTAAGTGGCTCTTGGCAGCTCTTTCGTAACAGTTAACAGTAACAGCTACAAAGACAATGGAACAGGAAAGCTTTTGAATTTAAACGTTCATTTGTCGTATAGAATACGTAAAAGCAAGCTACCATTCAGGATCGAACTTGCTTTTTGTGAGGGATCGTTCATTACTCGACTAACGCAAATTGCAGTGTTGGTATTTTCATTTCGTACTTGGAAATTGTTGGGTGGGCAGCATCAACATAGCTAGTTTATTACAACCTGACGTATGAATGTTTCCTTAATCCATTACTTGCGTATTTATTATTATTAGGTATTTGTTAGCCGGGTACCAACAAGGCGTTACCAAAATTATGGAGTGGACTACATTGTCTGAAGGAAATCTCGCTGGAGTTCTACTGCAAGGATTTGGCCGATTTGGGGAATTACTTTTCGCCCACTGTTAGTGTTCATGTTTGTAAAAAAAGGGATGTAAGGTAATGAGAGATTTAGTTTTTTTAAATTAATTTGTTGATGCTTTACACTTTAATATAATTTTCAATTAAATTGCAAAAAAAATTGGACTTTAAAATCTTCAAAGTGTATCAGACTGCCCCATTTTGTTTGCTTCAGCATGATTTCAAGCATGAGTCATGAGTACCTAAAGCTCTCACATCAGCCTAATTACTTTTTAAATTTTATAAGTAAAATGTATGTCTTGAGTCTCGCATCTTGGTTCACCATTATTCTTAATGCACAAACCTTGAATAAAAGATTAAAATATGAAGATGCTTTTTAAATCAATTACCCGTATGATAGCTGATTAATTATGTACTTACATTTGT
>JAQIWO010001014.1:0-11403 GCA_034695405.1 Entomobrya muscorum | reverse complement strand
GATGATTTATTTTAAAGAAATAATTTTGTATCAAGTGCGAATGTAGGTTTAATTCATTTGCTCGGCTCTTCTCCCACCTGTGTACTTGGAAACTCACAGGGAAAAGGTATGCCCACAGTTCCTCTGATATGGCCAGGGGGTGGAACATAATTGGTCTTTGGTAGAGATTTTAACCCGTTTTTCATTATAAGTAATTATATGGAAGGCTCTCGCGTTTACAAACAGGAAACTGCTAACAAAAATGGTGACCTAACTCGTATACTTAGACCGTTAATGTATCTTTAATTCAATTGCTTATTGCTAGCACCTACACGCTCCCTGCCTTCTGCGTAGATTCACGGGTTAGGTTAGATATGCATATACTTTTACTAGCCGATTTATAAAGAAAAAAACGAGAGTGCCAGCTCTGGAAACAGAGCGTGTTACTGAGCATTAATTAAAGTTTTAAATCTTTTGCTCACTTAATAATATTTTTAGCTGCTTTATTCATTTGAAGAAAATTTATAAAAAATGATAATAACAATAGTGATAAAAATATCCCAAATAAGATCTCCGTTGGCATCAGCAAAAATAACCTACCGGTGGTTTAAAATACATTCACAAATTGTCTCGCCTACGCTACTTCTGGAAAAACACCTTTGTCACCAGCCATGGGTCTTACAAATATCCAAACCAATTTATGATGATAAAGCAATAGCCTCCAAAAATGTTACCCGTCGCAAATATAGGAATGAAATCATCACCCCGGAAGTCAAGAGATAAGCATTATGGCATCGTGTTAATGAGAATAAATTGTTGGTTTTATTTTTCCTACATAAATTATAAAATTGTATAAAATTTAGTAATCAAACATTGTTACTGATGACTTTTAATAATTTTTTATCAGACTTTCTACATCGCAGGTCACGTTGATGCATAAAATCAATTATATTATGTAAAGGGTATCCATGGCCGGTCGAAAGGTTGCCATGTTTAGAAACACTTGTAATGTATAGATAGTATGTTGTCCCTAACTGAGTTGGACAAATCGGTATTGCAATGGAAATACACCGTATAAAACATTCATTATACATCAATTCTAGCCTCTGTCGCTCCCTTGCTGTATGCACAGTTCAGTACACGAATATGAAGCTGTAAAACGTGTTCTATTCATACCTATACTAACTATTAGTTCTTGGATTTTATAGTTGAAATATTTTAATTATTAAATGCAGATTTTAAGATATTCGACATAGTAGATGTACTTGAGCTTATTACGCTAAGTAAGGGTTTGTCGGCAAATAAATCTGTATTATTTATATTTTTCAGAACGACTGTCTTTAATTTTAGAATTAGTAGAATTCTTTTTTAAAAACTCGTCGAATTTATGTTTTTTGTGGTTTTCATGGCTGTGGTTTTATTAAAATATGAGTTCTTAAAATACCATTGTAAAAGGCGTCAATAACTACTGTATACGTTCTTAAAATTCAGATTATTAGAATCAAACGAATAGGAATCGCTGGGTGGTCCAGTGAGAAATGTTGATGAATTGATGCTTTCAAATGCAACCAAATGCGATCAACAACCAATATTTGTAATAGTCATATTTTGAGATCTTCCATCAGCATTAACACAAAAGATATATGAAAATAATGAAGCTTTGTACTTTGTAATGTTCTAAAAGTTATTCCTGCTTCGGTCGCCGTGTTGTAATATACAAATAATGTTCACTTTGTAGCTATGACAACGTTCAAGTCCAGAATGTGAAGAAAAAACATAACCCAAATTCACATTTTAGCTTTAATGTACATCCAGAGAACTGTATTGAAACATTTGTTGAGTTAGATACTAATTAAGTTTCTGTTTCCTTCTTGGAATATTTTAACCGTGAGGTGAGTCAAAATACAATAATGTTAAAATAATACGTTAAATGGTATTGAAGCATAAAATTTAATTTTGAAGTTTTTAACATTTTAAAACAAAAGTTTCTGGTATCTTTAATTCCAAATCCACAAGTTTTTCTTCTTATCTTTGTCTTACTTATCTTATTTCCATTTTTAGATGAAATATACGAAACAAAAAGATTACTATAGGATGCATTTTCAACTTGGATGCTCACTTTCTCAACAACAAAAATCAGAAAATGCAGAAAAAGGTTGTGAAAACTTTAAAAAATGCAAGCGGCCATCTTAGAAAACGGGACTAGATCTTCACGAAACCATTAGCCTCAAAGCACTTGCTTAAATTTCTTTAAAATAAATGGAATTGCTTTAAAGAACAGTATAATAAATTTATTTATTTTGAATAAATTAAGATGGCAATTTGATTTACTACCCTTCATTTTCTCGGAAGCTGTTTGTCAATCTACTAAAATCAAGCATCTTTCATCATCGTGTTCTATCTTTTTTTGTTGCTTAACTGCTTAAAGTCGACCCAAAAGGATTTTGCGTTTAGTAACTAGTGAGGAGATCTCTAAACCCTATTTAAAGAAAAATTACTGTATGAAAGATGCAAATTATTTAAACATTTCTTTTGCACTTCATCAAAATGACTTTTAAACAAAAATAAACATTGATTGCTCAGATTGCTGTTGCTTGCTTTACAGGTTTAATTTAAGTTTACTTCTCATTTAATTCGTGGACTTCACATAACAACGAGAACGTACGACTGAGTCAAGGAATGCTACTTTAAATCATCTAAATTTTCATACTTTGAAATCTAGTTTGTAGTCACATGAGATCTTTGACGTATATGCTGTAGTTCTAACTTATCCTAAACGATTGTACGACGTAAGAGATTACATGCATAATCAAGCCAAGTGCAATAGTATTTCAAGATTTTAAGAGGTAGTATTTACGACTCTTAATGCTTCTTCGTGTTTCCTACCTTTCACCGATGATTCCAGCTTTTGTAACAAAACAACACATTTGGAAAAATAACTAAATACTTTGTCCGAATTCTTGAATTGGGTTGAGATTCATGATATGCATGCAATCAACAAACTTGTGTGATAATACAGTAATTCGCGTTTTATAAACCGAGTTCCGGCTAATCGGCTTTTGCAAAATATTTAGTGCCAGGTAGCAGAGCTCTGGCGGCAGTGCTGTTTTAATTGAAATCATGAATCAGAATTTATTTATATTTGCATACACTTACACTAGATACACTTCTCGAATTTATTTTTTTAATTATTACTCAGTTTCTATGAAAATGCTTTTTTGTTTTAATCGTAGCACGATTAAATTAAATTGATGTATTTTTTTAAAATTTATGCTGAAATTTTACTATTGGAGGTATTGTAAAATAAATTTCAAGAATTGTTTTGAATAAAAAACGGATGTGTCAAAATGTCAATAAAATCCGAAAAATAAATTTTAACCAAATAGTCAATAAATGTTAACGAAAATGGATCACAATTTAACTTTGCAAATGTTGGTCAGCATGCGCATCCAATGAAAGTTGCAACTGAAATCCCCATCCTCTACAACACCGTAAGCAGAAACAGTGCCGTTATAATATGCAAGTGTTCGGAAATCATCTTGGTATTGAAACTCTAAATAGGGGGAGGGGGACAACGACAACAATCAAATCAATGCTTATTGCCCTGGTTCATATTATTATCGTATCTTAGTCTTCATCGGCGGGCTATGTTTATAGCGGGCGATTGAAAAGTGTAAAAAAAATTTTAATCCCAAGGTAACCAAGATAATAGGCATATTTAAAACTCTTAAAAATTGTTTTAAAAAGTAAAAAAATATTTTAATGCATGGCAGACAGGAAAATTATGAAGTTAATATTTTCTTCGCTGGTGTAGAATTATAAAAAGAAAGAAAAATTCTGAGAATTTATTTATAAAAATTCGGTATAGTGCTCTGAAATGGCAAGTTCACTCATTGTCAATCAATCAGCATTTTGAATTTATCATTTGCTTAATCTCTGAACAGCTATGCTACCGGAATGCCGAGATGTTATGTTAGTTTTCTTATCGTATTACTTCTAAATCTGTCGTACATCACCTAACCAGCTATGAAATTCAGGGGAGTAATTGATCTTTACCATTCAAGACCTAAAGGTATTTGCCAGCATGCACTCTTGGCGAAGAAAGAAAGAAAAGAAGAAGGAAAAAGCACTAAGAACGTTCCTGGAGCAAAATACAAGAAAATTGCATACGAGTGCAATTGTAAACCATATAAATACGTACACCGCAACTGCAAATGCTAATACGAACGCCAGTAGTGCAACTGTAAGTGCGACTACGAGCGATGACATCGTCGGGAAATATGGAAGCGGTGGCTCAGGTTGGAAAAATACAACTCGGGAACTAAATTTTCGTTTGCTGGTTGACCAAAATTTATATGTTAATCATAAGAACAACTAGTTCATTAACCTTATTCACAAATTTATTTCCAGGTGATGCCGAAATCATGGAAAAGTTTAACAACCAGACAAACGCTACAGGACTCTACGTAAGCTATGGCAAGTGGTATAAAGGATGGCTGGAGAATATTGGTGGCTCAATATACAAAATCACGTGGGATACTGATGTCATTCAGGATAACTATGCACAAGGAGACCCTTCCGGTGTTGGCTATGCTAGAGTAGAAAATGAAACTTTGGAATTTGTCACGCCTCTCTCTGATGATTATGTAACGTTGGGGCAGTTCAAACTTGGGGTAAGTTTGGATATTCTTCCCCCGATTCCATATGACCCAACAAGTTGTGGACCCGAGTCGAATCACAGATAAAATATGCTTCAAATATAAACAAAACGCATGGACAATTTAAATTATTTAAATAAACTTTAAAATTCAGCATTGCAAAATGTATTTTTTTTTACTAAATTGTGCCACTGTGATTTATTTATACGAGTTTCCACTTGGTGTTGGCATTAGGTATTAAGCATTACAAAGAACAATCGAAAACTTGGAAATTTCATATACATATAGTTGTGCAAAAGTTCTAAACAAGCACAGTTAATGTTTTCATTCATTAACAAGCGTCACTCATTAGTCATCATAGGCGTTGACATAATCATGACTTGTTTATTTACAAACCCACGAATTACTCCTGGTAAATGTGATTTCATTGATCATTGTCCTCCTTTATAAATTAAACATAATTCGATAGCTATATTATATTTCCTAACTTCCATTTGTGCTTTACGTATCTGACATCGTTTAGTATCAAGCTTTATGATACACTAATCAATCAAACATACAGGTAACTTTTCAATTATTATAATATTCTAAATAATCTTATTTCAAAATACGGTGTATCGATTTTGAAAAGTACAAGAATTCATTCTCTTGAAAATGTATATATTTTTTGAGGAATGTGAGAGAGCACGGAGGAATTTTAGCTCAATTTCGAGTGCAATATAATGGTAAATAAAAGTTAACAACGATAACTGGAGATATGATTGGTTTCCGCCATTTCTTGGGACTATGATAGTGATGGCATAACCTGTTGTACCTAGATGAAATTAAAATCGGATCACTTGCAGTTGTATTACTATGATGTTGTTTATCCACCTATCAACTAGATTGCATGCCAGCACGCTTAAAACTTATAAAAAGCCGATGGAAGCTAAACGTTTGCGTTGTTGATACTTACATACCTATTTTAAATAAACACATTTTTCATGTTACAAATATTTTATATTTGGATATCCATATTCTAGAACCAGACTAAAATCGTTAAAATTACAATGCAATGCAGCTCACAATACCACACCACACCCTTTATTTAGGTACATGACTACAGGACAACTGTCCTTTCCTTTAATATTTTTCATTTGATATTTTTATTACATAATCAAAGGTAATCGCCTTTAGTTGACTATATAACGTCCTCAATTTGAACATCCTTGTTCCTCTCTGATCCCACCAGCAACAGCGAAACAACCTGATTCAAACTAAAGTTGATAAAAATCAGAGGAGTGGACTTGTCAACATAGTTCATCATAAAGTTCATTTTCAGAGGTGTCAAGCTCCAGGACATTTTCTTTGTCCAATGTTTTCTCTTGTACGTGATGTCATTCCGAAATTTCTCGATTAGATCCACAGAATGCTCCAACATTGGTGGCCTTTGTGTTCATAACCAAAATGGAAACGATTCCATCCAGTGCCACCATCGGGAAAATAGGAAAACCCAGGCATGTGGATTTTGTCATGCAGACGAATGCAAGAGTACAGGTAAAATATTAGCAAGGTTGTCATTCCCGAGAGCAGAAGAGGAAAGTATTGCGAACGAAAGCAAGCATTTAGTTGGATTTCCATCATTTGTATGTGTCTGTACATTAGCAGAGTCTTCCCACGATTCTCATTAGCAGACCGGGTCAGGATTTTCCTATGCAAATAAAACGCAAATAACATTTATATTTATAAGAGATATATACTCGCCATCAGTGACACTTTCTTCTTCTTTCTCTACCAGTAGAAATATGTGCAAATATTTGCATGATTTACGAGAATGACACGTGCCTAATGTCTTCAATCGATTAGCGATTAAGAAAATACGTGAGGTCAGGTAGTATCAATGCCATGAGAGCATTGAAAGTATTTTTTTTACCTTTTGATGAATTCGATATAATCGTGCAAGCAACTGACACTCAGAAAGAACAGCCCAAACATTGTAAACACCATAGGAAGGACCATGTCCAAATGCATCCAAGCATTAATAATGCTGATAATGAAATGCAGGGCCCATGAGGTAACAATGCAATGATGGTCATCTGTGTATTCAAATAAAAGGGATCCAAGAAACGGGGGTTGACATGGGTTGGCTAAGAGTATCAAAAACACCAAAGTTGGAACTGATATGCCCGTGATGAGTCCCAGAATCAAAAGAGCTTTTTGAGACTTCGCTGAGTCCTTTAGTAGCCTTGCCAGAATACCAAAAGGATCTTCGACTTTCTTCACCACTACAACGGGAAATGTGGAATATTTTTGGTCATACAGCCATATTTTTCGAAAGTGAGAAAGACAGAAAATATAAAATTTAACAGGAACCTTACCTCGGATGTTCTCCTGAAATTTGAAATGAGCATTCATCAAATTGATGATTTCCTTCTCCTGAAGCCATGCAAATATTCTCAAGCCATTGCAAAGGCAATACCCAAAAGCGAAGTAAATGCTGAGCATTTTATAAGATATTCCAAATCTTCCCATATCCCGGCTAACCAGGCTCCAAACCAAGAAAATATTGTGGAGAATGTGAATAGTCATTTGACAGTGAAACTGAAGCCGTTTTCCTTTCTCTTGGATTGCTCCAAACTCGTTTAGATTCTTATCCCAGCAAAATCCGATGGAACCTATACGACTGCACATTTCCAAGTGGAGCTTAAAGTATCGAATAACTTCTTTCCGAAAAAGTGCTGGACCATCCTGCACCCGTTCAGATTGCGTCATTTTTGCAATGCGATTGAGAAAAAGTAACGTATTTGTGGTGGAAATCAATTTGTTGTTTGGTGTTGGGGATAATGAGTTCGGCTCGGATGAATTGACAGTGATTGTAGCTGCTGCTATATTTTGACTACTTTGAACTCCAGAGAACCACAGATTTTGAATGTGTCGTCGACGGTTAG
Organism: Entomobrya muscorum; assembly: GCA_034695405.1. Classification (NCBI taxonomy): domain Eukaryota; kingdom Metazoa; phylum Arthropoda; class Collembola; order Entomobryomorpha; family Entomobryidae; genus Entomobrya; species Entomobrya muscorum. The sequence goes on along the minus strand of JAQIWO010001014.1, from coordinate 3,839 downwards.
TATTACTGCTTGTATCAATTTGCCCTGGTGGTTGTTCCAACATAATGACTGTAATAAATTGAAAGGGTGTGTAAGAATCGTGAAGCCCGGAACCCGAGATATAACTGAAAAATTTATCAATTAAACACCCAAAATTTTCTAAATTTGCTTGCTATCGTATGTACTGGATCTGATACCAACTGATACTCCTGTAAATGCATCAGTGAAAATGACGTAACTGAACATGTCTCCAACTCTCACACGCCATTCAATTCATAATCATTTGTTTTGTTTTTGGGAGCCCATTTGAGTTTTAGAATTTAGAACTATTCCAAGATCGTTATAGGGTTCCTTCCTACACTGCCATAATTACTTAATAGTCTTAATTGATGATGGATATTACATATTCCAAGTATATCCAAACATAATGTCTTTTAATGTTTGTCTTCATTTTGTCTGCTGTTTGATCATCTCATATTTTTGTAAAGTAACAAAATATCCAATCCGAGTTGTTTTGAAATACTGGGCCAATGCTGGTAGAATATATTATGTTTTTGTTTACATTTCTTTTGAAATAGTTATGTGGAGGGCCCATTAATATAATTCTCTAAACTATTATACTGTTTGTTTCAAACGCTAAAGGTGATAGTGATGATGATGACCGATTCGATGATATAAACACTAATTCATTATCTATTACGTTATAACGTTGTATTTTCATAATTATGTACACTGCATTACATTAACCCAGACTTTTGCCGTTGACGATAACGATCAATGGATAATCAGGTAGATAACCTAATAATAATAATCTTCAAAAATTTGGAGCTAAAATATTTTTCTTGTTTGCTCAAAAAATTTGACGGATACAATAATTATGCTTTCTAGTTATTTCTTGGAAACTTTTACGAAAATATAATAAATAGGCTGGGTAAACGCCACGAAAAGCTATAGCTCATGCTCATATTGGTATTTTGTGTACTTCACAAAATACGATTACTATGCGGAAAAGTATTTGGTAGTTTGCCTAGAAAAGAACAAAAAATATTTACTTACTTAGAAAGTTTTTGGAACTGCAAACCTTTGGCTTCTCTCTTAGGACAGTTTGGCAAAGCAGTGAATTATCCATTACACAGAGGTTTATTCAAAATTCTTGACTACATTAAAGGATATACAGATTACTTGCCCGTAAAAGTTTCCCTATTGGTTTTAAATTGCGTGGATAGGTTGAATAATGTACTGTGGAGGTTGACATTTTTGTAATGTTTGTGATTGATGAACTTATGTTGACTGGAGTGTCGATGGGTGTAAGCCTTATGCATCTCAGCATATTCGACGTACTCTTCAAACTTCGTAACAAATGCTTTCTCCTTGGTCGTGAAATGAGACAAAATCCCAAAAATAGCCCATTTAACCAAAAATTGAGCATATCGCAGGAAAAATCTGTAGTAATGATGTGGATGTACCAAAGTTCGTTGCACAGTAAAAAATGCCGTAAATGTTTTTGCCTGTTATTTTTTTGATTTCTTATTTTTATCGGATACCCAAAGAGAAAAAACAGTTATAAATCCGCTATCCTTTAAACAAAGGGCAAGTACATGCGTACAAAAATATTCGAAACATTACTTAGATTTTGCTCATTTCTTATAGATGACTCTGATACGCTATAAAAATGTGATATGAATCTGGATGGCGAAAATGTACGAATGTCTCAAATCTCCCCAAGCTTCTGTAAAAAAATCCAAATTATATTGTTAGGCTTCGTTTGAGACATTTTTTATTTGAAATCTCGTAAAGCCACAAAATCAGAGGTTAGGTATACACAAAAATATTACATGCATTCTCTTTCCAAGAATGCATTGGCACTAACAAGCTACGGGAAGTGTCTTCCCAATTCAACTTTTTGTGAAAACAGAGAAATTTAGACGATAATCGTGGTGATATAGGATATAAATGTCATAAAAACACCGATTTGGTATGTGAGCTACGACGCTAAATGACTACTTTAATATTTACTTAGGTACACAATAATAGGTACGTGTCCAACTGATATTACAGCCATAAATCTTGTCAGGGAACATAACATAATTAATAGTCAAGTAGATTTGGAGATGTCAAGCAATTTATAGAAACAAAACATATGCATAATATGCGTAGTATTTACCTATGTTTTACGTATACCTATACTCACATGAACTATTTTCGCTGTATTATATGCGATTATAATGGAATTTAAAGTACTTTGAAGGAAGCAGTGACACAATGTACATGTATCTGAAAACCACCTAAATATTTTGTGAGTTCATTACCTAGAACGATAGACTGCTAATCGCGAGTTAAAGCGATTTTAGATGAAAGTGGAGCATTACTTGCAATAGTTGATTGATGACCTTTCATTAGTCGCTTGTTGAGCGTTGTCGTATGTCGTATCGTATTGTATAATTACTATCACGGCATGCATTTTAAAAGAGTAAAACAACAATTTCATTCACGCCGCGGCATGATGCAAGATTAAAAATTTTTTAAAGATGCTTTTGTTTTATTTAAAAATTCACGTTGTATGCATCTCTTGTTTAGAAGTCCAATTAATTATCTTCCAGTACACAGTAGGTGCGTGTATATATCTTAGACATGTGAGAACCATCAAATCATCACATATTAACATTTATTAGCACTTGGAACTTACACATAGGTACAATGGAATCCTTAGAGAAATCGAGAGTTTTGTTTGTAGAACGGAATGGATAAAGAACGATTATTCATTACATGCATGACATACATGAAGCGTTTGAACTTTCATGTTATTCCTCACACAGAGATACGCTGTATAAGCTTAAATGTCACGCCATGATCAGCAGAAAGCAACAGCAAGGTGGTCTGTGGTGATCAAGGAATAAATGAATAAATATTCAATGATAAAAAGGATAACGGATAAAACGAAATTAAATCTTTAGCTGCAAGAGTTACATGGATATACCTACTGACCTTGATATGAAAGCAGTCCATCCATGGTATACGCTAAAATACGAGTTGCTATTTGCTGGAGCTTGGGTAAGAGCTGCAATTATTTAAGAAGCTTCAGCAGGACCTATTCGCATAAATATTAAAGAGTCAGTAAACTCTCACTTTGTGTTGTCCTCAGAGAAGGATCTGAAATGGATAAGCAGTTTTTGTCCGCATGATACTATACATTGCCAGGCTAAATGTGAACTAGAAACAACTTTTAAATGTTTTTTAGGTACATATATACGATCTCACTAGGTCCATGATTATCCTTTACTGGTCATCATGATACTCATCTTCACAGATCACACTGTGAACTTGTGAAGTCGTCAGCTGAACCAAAACTGCAATCCCGTGGTGGTTCTGCACGAAGCATGTGCTTGATCAGTGCAAGCTTGTTTTCCTCTCTGGTTATGGAAATCGGCAGTACCTAGAGGAGCATAACTTTAGTCACCTACAACGCTCTTGTCTGTCATTGGCACCGGTTTCATACTGCTTTTTCTACTTTTAAGCACAAGAAAATAGACATCCTCAACCGCTTTCCTGTCACTTGCTCTTCAACTACATCGGTGGTAGCTGCAAAAACAAAGAGTGTTTTTTTTCCTAAACCTATTTCCTAAACGTTTTAGGTTTTATCGGTATTTTGCAAAATGCTTTCATACGATCAAGCGGTTTATGTTCTTGAGGGGATTTTGCGAATGCCTTCCACATGGAGGGACCTTTTGCAGGAGAAACCTTTGGAATTTTTGACACTGTATTTGAAGCGTCATGCTACGCGTGTACCTTTCCAGGTAAGTTCTAATTTCAATGAGATTCTTAAATTTCGTGCATGCTCATTATTATTTGCTAATTGTTGT
>JAQIWO010001013.1:0-11410 GCA_034695405.1 Entomobrya muscorum | reverse complement strand
ATCCGTCCAACTAACGAACGGCGTTGAATTATAATGCGATATAGGACCGTCTGTCAGATTACTAACGGTTTTCACGACAAAGTGCACCATTCTGACATCGTTACAACGGTTTATTTAATGCTACAATTTTTATGCGTTTATAAATAGAACAAACCTGAAATATTGTAGAATTAATGTTACTGCTTAGGTTAACAACATTGTATATTCCAAAAGTAATTCTATCTGAAAATCCGAAGTCGATTCCTAATTTGAATCCAAATGAATTTTTGTAACTTTGTCGTCATTATGGTAGGGCATTCCATCGCGTTCACGTTTGCAGTCAAATAATAAAGAAAAGCAACCAGAGCTGACTGTTAGATAAATCAATGAGCTGAAGCATAAATTTGTTTTGCATTTCGAATTTATTTAAGTTGTTTTTTAGAATGAATGAATAATACTTGCACGGAAATATATTACTCCGATTCTTTAAAAACTCGCTGGAGTTTACTCACCGGAGTTACAGCCATCTTCAACAAATCTCAGATATAGCTAGGCTCCGATAGTAATACATTTATTTCATTTTAATTTCAACCTTCTATTGCGTCAATACCGTTTCAATTACTAATATGTTAAGTATGGCGTATATATTGATACTGCAATCATATTAAGTAGCGTAGTAGAAATGCTGCAACATATTCGCCATCTTGCAAAAACAGAATTAGCTGCCACGTTAAGAGTTGTATTTTAGCTTAGATGCTGAAAATTGATAATGAAAACTACTATATAATGATATTAAATGCTAGACGGATAACTTATATCATCTCATTTTCATCATTATGGCGTGGCGAATGACGAATGATGAAATGTATGACGAATATTGACCCAAAGAATCGCGAATATTTTTATGTGATGAATGAATGAGTAAAAAAAACTTCGTACCTTCCATTTTAGGTATTCAAAACGTTATGTAAAAGGGGATAAGCTGACTTTTATTTTACTTGAAGACTGGGACACGTGTATAACGCGTAAAACAATTGTCAAAAAGACTAAGAAAAAGTTTTTTATCCTTGCTTTTCTCATAAATTATTTGAACAGTAGGATACAAATGAATGAATATTTTGGTTTAAAACATTGTTTATAAAATACAGTAATCGAGTGGTATTATTTGTACACACGTAACCATACATATGGTCATTTTGACACTAAATAAAAATCTGGAAAATGAAAAAAAGGAGTACCTATTTATCAGATGAATTCTAACTGATTTTATTTTGTTTTACCGTTATTTATTACAGAAGATTCTTTCTTTTGTCATGCATGTGGAACAAATCTAAAGTTCACGGTGAATAATCGACTACTGTAGCCTGCCATTGTTTGTGAGTTCTTCGTCTGCCACAGAAATGGGTTGGGGAGCATGGAAATAATCTAATTAAAAAACGACTTTCTGATTATAAACTAAAATTCCAATACCACAAAAGATATAAGCCTTATGACATGACCTTAATATCAGGTTGTAGTGTGGTATACATTTTATCTTCTTCCAAAGCTATAGAGTTAATATTTAATTTCCTTAATCCTAATTGTTTTCTTTCAATAAATTCAACCAACATCTATAGCTGCAATTCGATCTTAGAATTTCTAAATGTTCTTACTTTTCATTTTATACTGTGTATCTTCAAAATATTACAATTTAAATTTTATCCTTAATTTTAAAAGCAACACAACGCATCATTGTATAATGATTACTAAAATTAACTACTACCTATTTGATGGCAGAAAACGTATTAAGTAAGATATATGATGTCGTTAAGACTCTAGGTCATTCTAAATCATAAACCAAACTTTTTGACGACTTTTTATCGTGTCAAGGGTTTTTTTATCGAGCAATTTAATTGAGACACGTTTTATTCCGATTAATTCTGCCTGGAAGCAAATTTAATTAGTTCTAAAAGTATGAAATAATTTCAGATCATGAACCACACCCTGCATGTATTGTATTCCTTTAAAATTTGACCTTTCATCCATATTTAAACTATTTAAAGCACAATGCATTTGTATATATTTACATTCCTTTAAATATCGTTCCATGCATATTCATTGCAAAAAACTGAGAATTTCATAGAGTATATGATGCCATTTCAACTTTGAATCTCCCACTCGTCCGATTGAATTAATATACGCTGTAAGTCAGTCAATTTTAATAACATACTGTTTAATATTCCATTGCAATTATGCATTGGTTATTATTTTAATTTCAGTCCTTTCCAAATTTCAGTGTATGTCAGGTTTACAGACTTTCGTCACAGTTAAATTTGAAACGAAGTCTAACCGAATACTTCATTTCAGCATACCCGATGTTCCCATTCCAATATCCAAAGGTGTGCATATCAATAAAAGCCTTTTACGGTTCATTTTTTTCTTGCAGAAAACTGTCTTTATAACACGACGTATTTCCAGATAGAGATTTGAGATATATCGGTTTAACAGTCTCCTGCATTCCTATATTTTTGTGAGTGAAATTACTTACTTAAGTCTACAATTTCCTGCGCTAGAAAAATACATGCATTTAAGAATGGAGCAAAATTACACCGAACGAACGGCCGTCGTTAAGAACTACTGCGCATTCAAAATCGAGCTTGATACACATGGAAAAATGCAGTGCTATCTGAGAATGGGAATTCGATTCATACTAGAACGATTATAGTTTGATCGTGCGTGACACTTAGTGCAATACAGCACATCAACGTTTTCGGACGACTAGAAATAAAGTAATATTAGAGCTGCTATAAGATAAATTTATTCATGCAATGAAAGATCCCTGGGAAACAAACGGTACATCTTTCAACAAATATACAATAAAATAAAATTAGTGTAACTCATATAAATTTTGTAGTTTTATTCATGTTATTTACACGCCAAAAAATTCATAGTAGACATCATACTAGATCATCATCATCATACATACATGCTATCATACTTCCGGTTACATATTTTAGTGCTGGCTGACTGACTATTGACTAAATATTTTTTGGGTAAACCAATGGAGTGCATAAGCTGAGGGTAAGAAATATTTCGTGGTGATCATTATTTCATAACACGAGACATACTTTTCTCCGTCCATACTATTAATAGAAGTCCTCGACTCTCCAATTGTCACGTTGTCTATAATCGTGTTGAAAATTCAGTCTAATATTACTGGCGTTGAAGTTTTCCATCTATGCTAATAAATTACCAAAATGCACGAGTGATGGATTGGCTTCTTATTTGCGAGCGATTATAGCCCATTCAGACTTCAGATCATTCTCGAAATAATTTCGAATTTTAATATATACAAATTCCACTTCTTACAAGGGGTAGAAAATCAGGAAAAATTTCAGAAATGAAAAAACGGCAAAAAGGAACTAAGTAGATTCTGCTTCATATTTTAATTTTATTTCAGCTCCTTTGTTACTTGTTTCCACAAAAAGCAACATGGGTATACAATTTTATCTTTTATATTTATTAGACCTCTGAAATGAAAAAAAATATTTAAGTGCCGTACACGCATTGCAGCAGTATATGTGTCATCTTGGAGACTCATACTAACACGGATGTAGTCGCGTTATACTATATTCGCTGAAAATTGTGTATAAATTGATGGCCTGATGCAGGTGGCTAGACCGGTGATGACTCACATCACGTCACCCTCATTACGATCATTATACAATTATAAATACAATTTATAGAATTCATAGTAGCTTGATTTCGGATTTTGTTATCACTGAAATTTTGAGAAGAAATATAAATCCCTGATAAAGTGACATTTCGTGACGGAGATTCATAAGATTTCGAAAGTCAGCAGGACTGTAGATACAAACTTAAAATGAATTAAAGCATTAATTTTTTCACTTGTAATTTCTGGTTTTTTGTAATTTTTTATTGTTACTATGAGCTATATTTCATGAGAGTGATTTCATCCGCATTAATTTCTCAATTGATTATTACCACCCATGAAAGAGTTCCAAGTACTATCTGCTGTTTTATTCAGGCCATTACGCGTGGTATAATATTACAAACGGCGTTGTGACTAACATTTGACCAACCTTATGAAAATCTATGAATTCTACAACTTCAATCTATCTAAAATCTAGAATCTACGAGGTTAGCAGTAACAAGCAGAGTTTTTAAAATGACTCAAAAGGTGCAGCTTATAATTTTTTTAATGGGCATTCGTTCAACGATTGGTTGTCAGTTTGATGAAGGATAATTTTTAGTCGTTTTACTGTTGGGATAGTCTACATTAAAAACTGTATTATTTGGAATATAAATATTTCTACTGTGTCCCGTCAGTTTTAAAACAGTCATTCAGTTTCAGTTTGTTTCCTCTCCCAACATTTTTAATTGTTATTATAATTGTACCGAAATGAATTATAATATATTTTGCAGCAAATGAAAATCTTGTATCATTATCTAAACCTACGATATCCATATTTTTCTTTAAATAATCCCGCTCATTACACAATGAGCTTATTTCACTAGTATACCAAGGAGCATTAGAACCTTTTATTAATTTGCGCTTAACTGGAGCATGCTTGTCTCCCAACGACCCATTTTTTCAAAAGAAAATCAGCAGCGACATTTCGAATTGCATCTTTTGTTAAAAATTTCAATAATTTTTTTCAAAACCATTTCTAAACTCTTCAACATTAATGTTTCGAAAGCATCTATATTCGAGAACTTATGGTGACAATTTCTTTTTTTACTTTTACAGTAGACTGCAAGTACCATGTGATGATCAGAAGAAGTAAATTGTATTGCATTAACATTTTAAAAGTGCAGCACCTGACTCATTTGAATTCGTTTTCTGTAGAGAAGTATGTGGTTTGATTTGGTCGTTTGAAATGAATGCTCATATGCATTTCACAAGTTTTCATTAAACTGATATTGCTACATCTCGAATAGTTAGTTATTGAAGATTTGGAATTGGAACATTAAGTTAACATATATCAATCCTTTCCTTTAATCAAAGCTTTTGACAAAATATTAAGAGGAACAAATACGTATTGTTTGCTCTCATTACTTCTTGAAATTTCTACCCAATTAAATCATAATCTTCTAGATATAAATTCATATATTTAGCATTCTATATTTTGGTCAATGATTTGGTGTACATACAACATTCTGTGCCCGTAGGAAAAAAATACAACTCGATAAAATTGAGGGGATAGAATATTAATGAACTAAAGACACCGATGAATAAATCTTTGCGGTGATTATGATGTCAGAACATGTAAATAATTTGAAAGCAATTGAAACACGTCCTGTAAAATTAAAGCATTATATACAGATATTATCAGTACACTGTTGACAAAATCGGCTCAAAAGAAATTAAAAACAACTCACAACCATTGCATGTCATAAATAACTTAAATCTTATGAATTGAAAAGTTTTGACAATAATGCATCATAATTATTCAAAGGTTAACATAAATATAAATATTTTTCAATTCCTTTAAAATATATTACTTCCAATAAATCTGTAGAAAAAAGCCGTGTTCATTTGTGCACAACAATAATTTCTAAAACTATACAGAGTATACGTTTAACAGCAGAATATAGAGACAATTAACTTAAGTCACAACTGATTTTTAAATTGAAGAAAGCCTACTCCTTGCCCTTATCAGCACTATCCTTTAGTAGTCATTTTCCTTCTTAAATATACAAAATATCATGTTATATCCATATCAGAAGGAGGCACTCAGCCAGCACAGGTTCTTCTCGGTAAGAAGGGGCCAGGCCAAATTTTGCTTCTAGATACAATATTAATATTGAGATTCCATTCCACCTTCACAGATTTCTGTCACAATATGAAGAAAATTACTTAAAATGGTGTCAAACAAATCACTCTCAATCTCTCTATATTTTTAATTCACAAGGCAAACTGAAACTTTTCCCACAGAAAGTAGACCACGTAGCCCCAAAGGAAATGATGGAATCGCAAAAACAAACGTGAATCCTAAACTGACGAAAGTGACAAGATACAAACTTCGTAGTATTTATTTTCGAACTTGCCATACAATCCATTGACCTGACAGAAAAAATGTATCTGTCCTAACTAGCATCCTTTAATGCATTCGGTTACTTAAAACGTCGTCAAATTAACTACAATCGTTCAAATACATTTTATATTAATTAACTCGGGTTTTTACAAAAGATTACATAAACTTTTGATTATTTACTCGAATTGCCCTAATCCTTAAATTTTAACAAGGCGACTTCTCAAGTGAAGTATTTTGCTTCGGAAAGCCAAAACTGAAAAAACCAAAGATGCCAACAGTCTATGAGAATAAAAAACACACACATTTAATAATTGCTTCTACGTGGCACACAGGACACTTTTCGTAGGATTCAGGCTGGAAGTCTGTACACGATCATAACGGACATGGATTTGACGAGGACCTTAGGTTATTTTAACTGCTTAGCCATTCGAATGATCAAAAATAAATTGAAAACTAATAAAATTGGGTTGCAGATTTCGAAAAACTGACTTGATTGTACATAATATTGTGTTGTGAATAATAGATCAAATGGATAAGACTGATCAGCGGCAGTGAGAAAGGAAGTAGAGAAAAATGACAGTAACAGAAACTTATTTTTTCACTTGTAATGTTGTTGTCTATCTTGAATGACTAAGATTTTATCTTTGAAGTGATATTTGTACTCGGAAGAACTCAAGCAAAAATCTATAGAATATGGATACTGAAATGCCGTCTGAAATAAACCAAACTGTTGAACAGCGTTGTTAACTGAAATAGATGAGAAGGAAATGAGACGGTGAATGACATGATGTAATCGAAGAAATAAATTTGACGAAATGGTATTTTTTTCGGCAATGAAGTACGTACGAATCAGATAATTCAAGGAGGTAAAGTGACTGTAAGTAAAGCTCTGTTGTGGTGCTCCATAAAAGAAGCCTTTCATTTTTATTTATCCTCTGTTTTCACTATAGCAACTAGATGAATTACAGCTAAAAGCATTCTATAAATCCGTGCTGTTTTTATTGAATTAAGCAATTTAATTATAAATAAGAAACACGTGACATGAATTAAATTAGATCTTCATAAATATATATATTATTCACACTTTCTTCGCCATTTGGTTAAAAGCTTGTACTTTGTCACATTTAATAAATGACTGTAAATATATTGATACACAGGAAGCTCTAACGAATTTGTCGATGAAGTTGCATTCCTTCATAAAATCAGTATTAAACTCTATAAGCTTAGGAATAGTGAGCACCAGAATAAATAACAATAAATCTAAATGATCTTCCAAAACGCTATCATACAGCAATTAGCCTTCGGTAGCTTAAATTCATAAAGAAAACCAGAGCAAAAGAGCTAATGTGCGCAAGAAGGTAGCAAACAATTCAGCATTCACTAAACTACACTATTTGGTTACTCTCACTATTGACATGAGTTATGAAGATATTTAAAAAATTATTAATTATAATATGTAAAAGTACGTTGTCAATGCATAGCTATTTGTTTGAAAATGAAGTAGTGTAAATTAGGCTATAGATAGGAGCAAGCAAATTTAGTATTCAAGTAAAATATAGTACATTATTCATTTAATCCTAAGATTACTGTCACACATTGCTCTACATATTACCTGAGTCAGTACCACGGAAATTTTTATTCTACTTCTAAACAATAACCAAAAAACCTGTTAGCTGGCACACAATCATATCAAGTTTTTTTGTTGACATTTCTTTGCATCATTTGATTATATAGCAGGGCTTAAAAATTCTGCAAGACTCAAAAAAGAAACTATTTGCAAAACATTTAGCTTTCCTCATGTTCCTGACTATTTCACATACCCGTCTTTATTACCTGTTCGGTTGCCTGTTTTCACGTTCTTTCCAAAGCTACCATATTCACAGCGCAAAATTATAAGATTCTTGACAGAGACATAGTAAGGTTCACAGTTGAATAAATCGACATTTCCTGCAGTTAAGTTATTGTAGACTGCTTAAATTGTGTTGAGCGATGATAAACGATTAAAAAAATATTTGAACATTTATGCATTCTCAAGTTAGTAACAGCAAGCGGTCATCACCTACTTGACCGTGTCCTACCACCATAGCCGTGCCTCTGTATACGTGGTTAGGTTAAATGAAGTCTATAAAAACATTTTTGCTGATGAAACAACGAAAGGAAAATTTGGCAGCAAGCAAATCGACATTGACAGAGGCTGTTTCAGAAGGTGGAATAAAAAAAGTTTATACTAAAATTAAATTATCCACACACATTCATACAGTACAAACTTTCCACCCATATCATAGAAAGGCAATGTGGATGAAGACACACAATTATTGTGATGCTGCTGTTCTTCAATGAAATAAATATTTTTGGCGTTTTAATTGATAATGTTCCGTAAATTAAATTGTAATCATTTTTTAAATTCTATGTGTAAATCTGGAATAAATTGAGATAATAAGAAGTCGAAACTTGACGGACGATTAACAAACGTTGAAGTCCAAGGTACTAAATGTCTAAATCAACTGCTCTAAAAGAGACTATCAATCTAATCTAATCAATCAGATTGTTTCAAATGTTTCAAATTCTGGCGTTCATCATCGTATCCTTCCCTCTTATATTCAAATTATAATTATAATAATGGGAGGTGTGGGGACGACAATTACAAGAAAACTGAATCGTGAAGAAACCACTTTAATTCTGGAACTTTGCTTTCAGTACATGGCTTGAATAGGAAAGGTGAGGTGTAAACCGGATTGTTCATCGCGGCATTTTCTTACATTAATTAAGTCTTGTGGAGGTGAAGGAGCATTACGTTACGTAGAAGAACTGAAACCATGTTAAGGCTTTGTTCAAACCCAAGCATCGGCTATCTTCACACGACAAGTCATATGCCAAAAGCTTAAAAATGATGGTGAAACTAAATTATTTTTCTTATGTCAAAATCAAATCCGAAGAGTGGCATGTGTAGCAATTATATGTCATCATTTAAATGCAATCATTCATGCACATTCCATTGCTGCGTTGATAACAGTAACCCTGGACAGTGATATATCTGATTGCCAAACAGTTCGTTAGAAACTTTTAAATACCTAAAGTGGCGTCTTCAGAATAACAAACTAAGTTTAATTTAATCAAACCGTGGGACTACAGATTTCACTTATGCACGAAGCACTGGTTACGTTTTGTTACATATTGGATCCTGATTTAAAAATTAAAACCGTCAAACATTCTCCAATTCTCAGCACTCTTAAGTAATATTGATTACAGGGCTTTTTTCTGGGTTTGATAATTTTTTAGAGAAAATTAAAATTTGCTCAATCGTAAAGTACGGATCTCTACTTTCACTTAGAAACTGAAACTGTGAGAAAAAGGATCACCCATCATTGTATATCCTTAGCTCAAATCTCATCTATTAAGCAGTATATGCAAGCATAATCAATTAAATAAGTAAATAAAGCAGTAATATTTAAGCCACATATTTTTACAAAAGATTCACGCGGAAACATAAAAGCAAATTTACCGATACAATTTCTTAAATGGCCAGTAGCCATTTCCACTACTCATCTTATTATTATTTGAAGTGAAACGAAGGTATTGGAGCGAATTGAGCAGAATTTTAAAAAAATGTGCAAGGACTTTAAGGTAATTTTGTTAGTAGTTTAGGCGAACCACCCCCCACCTTGCTGCAATTCTACAGAAGTAAATGTCCCCTCTGCTCGCTTGGTGCAAGGGTTATTTTACGCGTTACTTAAATTTCTTATTGGGAAGCATGCGACGATCAGACGACCTGTCGACCAGATTTAATTTTAATTTAATTTATACGCATGTTTTTTAAACTTGGTAATGCTTTAGGAATGTATAAAAAACATCAAAGAATCTTTGCAGCTCAGGTAATTATGGTAGATTTCTTCTTTGAATCTTAACAACACAAAGAAGTTTTGTTGAAAGTCGTGAAGAATTTTTTTTAAATTTTAGAATTGTTAAATAAGCAATTGTTCTCCTCCATCCCTTTTAGTGTATGAGAATTCTTTTTATCTATTTATCGAACAATGGACGCCTTGGATCTAATGGGTCGAGACTTTGAAGCAACCATTATATAAAATTTGTGGCGTTGTAACTTTCAATATCGTTTTTAAATTTAACCAATGAAAAATACAAATTCGAGAATTTTCTTTAAAGCATTCTTTAAATAAAAAAGTGTGAAATTATTGCTCTCAATTGCGTTAGAGGGGAAAATGACTGTAGCAAAAATCTTAACTTCAATAATTTCGATTCACACGCTTATCGATTCAGTCATCACATTTTATGCATACATGTAACTTTGTGATTTAAATCCTTCAAATCCTATCGTTGAGAGTATCCTGACCAGTTTGCAGTCCTCTTTTGTGTTTCACATTTAAGATGTTCCTCTTTTCTCACCAAATTACGGAAACTCAAATGCTCAAGCCAAACTCAATTTAAACCGGCAACGTCCATCTTTGATTTTTGTTAAATACGTAACTATAGTATTAGTTTGTATCATCATCTGCTCCTTCATTTCTTCAAAGAGCTGTTGTTACTTTAAATTCCACCGTTGTTGCATTTTTCACACACATGCGAAGAACATTAAATCTTGATCTATTCGACTTTCTAATCGAATTCTAATCTTTCATCTTTCATCGAATTCTTAATTCGCAAGATGTAAAAAATTAGTTATTTTTCTAAACAGCTTGAACACATGAATACTAGCCAATATATTTTGGATAAAATAAAGAAAATGTACTTTCAAATCATAATTGGACTCTGGTACAAGTGGTACAGCTACGGATAATTTGTGAGTAATTAAAAATATTAATACTTAAATAAAATTTATAGGATTCGTAGTTATTTGATTTCGGATTTTGTTTTTTTATTGGAGTTTTGAATAGAAATAGAAATCCCTGAAAAAGTCTCATTCCATGAAAAAGAAGAAGAACGGAATCATAAGAATTTGAAAGTTAACATAGCAAGAGATAAAAAATTAGAAATAGTAATGCCTACTTTTTCTGGTATAGTGTTGTAATAGGACCAATGACCAATACTCCTTAGGATGAAACTTTGTCAAGATTAAAGTTTCTCTTTTATGTAACAAACTACACAACACAGGTAGGTCATGAATTTTTCTTATTAATATCATTTGTTTTACACCTCATATAATACTGTAAATGGCGTTGCAACTTCTGTTCTGGCAACCATGATTTAATCTATGAATTCAACAACATGAACCTTTATTTCGGATCAAAGCGTCACAAGCAGATTTTTTTAAATGGTTCAAAAAGTACAGATTGTAATTTAAGTATTGTCTAAACGGGCGTTCGTTCAGCGTTTGCTTGTTAGTTTGAAGAATGATGAATTTGTTTGGTGTCTTTTCAATTAGGATGCTCGTAACATGG
>JAQIWO010001012.1:0-11410 GCA_034695405.1 Entomobrya muscorum | reverse complement strand
ATTTCATGTGATAGCAAAACAGGCTGAAGTTTTAAGACGATGCCATACTTGTTTGCTACAATTGCAAAAAGTGCAAAAATTGGCCTTACGTAATAATGTTTACGCACCGTGGTTCCACAATTTAGCAAACACTGCAGGTAATCTTTGCTAACAAAAATAAGCTTATCACAGAAATATGTAGGTGTAAAGATAGTTACATATTACTATTATTATTGTTTTGGCTTCACTTTGGATTTCACATGACGCAATGTACTAGATATAAATGTACCACAACTCTGGACGAATGCTAAGACGTAGAACTAAGGGTAATGTGGCAATTTCTGCAGACAAAAGATCTCCTGCCCAGTTTAGTTTGCATTTATATTATGTTCATCGAAATAATCTTTTTCACGTAATGGAAGCTTAAATGTCAGTTTTTGGAAGAATGACGAAACGGCCCGAGCTACTCAAAAGGAACTTGCGTGGATTCTCTTTATGAATCCACTTGACCATTATCGATGTCAATATCAGTGCTTATTAGGCTGTGCTAATTTACTTATGTTAAAAGAGACGTGCATTACCATTTCTGAAATGTGTACTTAGTGTGTGAAACATAATGCACAGGGAGCATAACTTGAATTAAATACATATATGGTACATATATGTGCGTTTACACGTGTTAGTTATTTCCAAATATGCGTTGGAAATTGAATGTATAGACTATTAATAGATTTATTCGCATCAGATTTTTTTAATAAGTAGTAATTTCGCCTAGGCTTTGAAAAATGTGACAGGATGAGAAGGATGAGGGCATTGACTATATAATGCTTCTATTTATAGCGCTCTCCCTTCCTGCGAAGTATTGTCATACAAATAGGATTCTGTAAAGTTAAAACATTTAAAACAATTAGTAACTTTACTATAGTCAATTAGCGACAAAGGCTACAACGGCCATGGTCATTTTCATTCTGACAATAAAAGCCTATCATAATAGATGTTTAAAGCTATAAATTTACTTGACATAAAATATAAGCATATTATCCAATGCTATTAATAAATAAATACATAATAAGTTAATTTTATGACTTTGAATGCTACTTTGTTCTATTGTGATGTAAATTTTACTTGAATGTTGACGTTTCAAAAAAAAGTTTTCCTAGGTCGTGTCTTGGAACAATTTACATAAAAACGAGCTAATGGTACATGAATTTTAAAAAAAATTAAGCAAATTTTATTCGCAAAAAAGAACAAAAGATCGAGGAGCTGGGGTAAAAATGAACGTGTGAAAAAACAGAGACGAGTTAACGTGAATATTTTGAGTTCCCTATTAATGTATATTAAATTCGTGTAGTTTTCTCTTAACGACTGGTGAAGATGTCCACAACACATTCATTTTATCATTAATTTCCTCATTCCATTAAGCGTTCATTACTGACAAGATTGAGAGTTGTCAGATTGAGTGGCTGAGTTGCTATTTCAGACGTACGCGTGTAGCGTTATTATGTCTTGTAACTCGTTGTTTGGGATATTTTGAAAAAATATATAATTAAGTAAGGTGTAGCTACTAGCTAATACATATATATCTACATAAGTATGGCTTAGAGCATCGTGCAAAAGTGTATTTAACGTTACAATGTAGAATACCGTTGAATGTCGACTGATTGAGTATTCATTTATTTAAACAAAAAGTCATTAACATGTAGATTTTGTAATTTTTACGTGGACTTGTGCTACAACTCATTAATACTGATTTTTGTGTTTTATATTTTTACTATAGTTGTCTAAAAAAAATCTGTTTTTGCTTTGGATGTGTGTTTAAATGTTGTCTCATGCTCAACTCCAAAATGGGTTGTAGGTTGTGGAATATTCATTATTGCTTATGTTTACCCAAACTACTACAAGCTTTTTTACGACAGCATCGTATCGTGACGTTGTGCTATGACTCTTTATAGATCCAGTCCCATACCTTCTGAGTTAGTTTTTTTATCAATGTTTAAGTAAACTTAACGATCCTTGTATAGTGGTCGGAAGAGTCTTTTGTTTTGAGCAGAGATAACTTTAATTACAAATTCTGATATTGCATGCTGCTCCTTTTGTGACAATAAGTAAATATTTCTGACTCTATGATCTTTAAGTTTAAGCTAAAATAGTCTCCTAAAGTTTGTAACGATCTCAGATATTTTTATGGCTAAATGCTCAATCTAGGAAACGAATTATTTGCAGATAATTTCACCAAAGTTTCAAGTAAGCTAAAAAAAATAATCGCGTTTATTGAATGGAGACTAAAATGTACAGAAAATATTTTAATTGAACAGTCCGAACTTTTGCATTGATTGAATGCGTCAGAGAGATGATAGTTGGCAATAAATAAATAAAATACCTAGATATCGACGCATTAAGATGATAAGTAATTTTTCCTCCCCTTCATATATTATTTACCCAATAATGTGCAATTTAAAAAGAAGCTCAGGTACATGGTAGCAGAAAAATGTATTGCTGATGAATTTATTTTATATTTTGCGTTAATATCAACTTTTTCTTGTATGTAAACAAGTTTTACGGGTTGATTTATTTCAAAGGGGAATACTACTTGATATTTTTATATTTATAATGTATCAAAAACTTGGTTGTTGAAGCTTGTTTATTTGGCAGAGGTAAAAGATGATTTTTTAACAATAAAAACAATAATTTGAAAGGTTGTACTTGAGTTTATTTGTTAAACAATAAAGAATATATTATCAATTTTAATCTATTCAATCCATTAACACGTTTGAACTTGAAATCACGGCAAATTCCAAACATGCGAGCACAGCTTTTCGTTAATTTTAAGAGATTCCCTCGAATATTTCAGAAGCTGACATTTGCCACACGGCCAGTAGTATTCGGAATGGTTCTCGTACACGTGACCACGAAGCTACTCATGTGTCTCATAAGAGCTTTTTATTGAACCCTCGGAAGATTCCCAAGGGCAACGCATGCATAAGGATTTTCCTCCTTACTCCCTTTTGCCCAGATTGCCAGGTTGAGTGTTTGTTGCTGATTCTAAAGGGTTGTCAGTTTGGGTGGAGTGCTCATTTCTGTAATAATTGGAAAGATCTTGAGGGAAAAGAAGTACTTCTCAACATTTTGGACATTTCCAGCATGCAGAGAAATGGAGAGTTTTGAGATGCGTGCGGAGTTCCGTTTTTGATGAGAATGGAGTGATGGAACCGAAAGATCATGAAAATTACGGATGACCTACTTCTGGTTCTGGAGACGCACAAAGGGAAGGTTCAGGTGACAATGGCAATGGGGGTGACATTGGGAGTTCTTCCAAATAGTTTTTACTTTCAGGCTCCGGAGATGACAGCGAACAAGCAAATGTTCCCGTTTCGGGGTCCAGCACCACTCTTATTTTGTTTTCGGGGTATTGGTTTGTACTCGCTCAAGGGAATCTTCGCCGCCCTTTCAACAACTTAATCTGTCTTTTAATTTCCTCCTCCGAGATTCCATTTCTTTTCGACTACTTCTTTATCTTCTGCTTGGCACTGCTCACTTTATAGACAATCAGTCTTTTTCGTCTCTGTTCTGGCGTCTCAGTCGCCACTTTCCTTCGTTGACAATTGACACTTTTTCAGCCTGTCCAACTTCTTTTGCTCAGGTGTCGCCTGTTTCCAATAATTTTTAGAGTATTCATTCCACTTCTTTGACACTGATTCTAGGTCCTCTTGAGTTACCTTGCGCTCGTAGCATTCTTTCCACCTCCTCGTCCTTCACTCCCTCGACGAAGTGTCTTTTTTTCTCACCAGTATAGGTTTTCCCCCAATCCCAGTGTGTGCTTCCATCTTTTCTTTTTCTTCCTGTGAATTGGACGCCCACTAGTTTTTTTATTAGTAAATAGTTTAATGAATTGAATAATTTAGAGTGAATGTCCATCTAGAACATTAAAATGGGAGTTTTTTCAACGGGGTTTGAATGGATAGTTAGGATAAGTTTTATTACAAATTAAAGTAACAATAAAAACACAACAGTTTTGCTGTGACGCAAACTGCACAATCCAAAAGTGTTGTCCTATTATATACATTTTAATTACAGGTTCTGATGTGCGAAGTGATGAGCGAGAACCAAAACTGAGAAAAACAAGTGCTCGAGATCGAGATGGAATTGGATCAGATTAAGCCACCAATCTTATTTACCGTCTACAGCACATTGTACCCAATTAGAAGGAGATGACGTGTACCTATCAGTTGTGAAGAGTGAGAAACCTGGGATCAATACAGATCACAAGAAAAGAGTGACAAAGTCATGCTTCGCTCCTTCAACTATTTACTAGCAATTTGGCAACAATCGCTGTGAAAGATGAGGAGTCCTCCTGGACATTCCAGATACTAATCTTATCTGAAAGAGGAATTGCTCACCAAAAAGGAGGAGGATCAGTCAAAAACGTTTGAGGTGCTGGACCAAAGTTCTAGTTCCTAATGTGAAGATGACGAGGAGTACAACCCAATGTAAGCAAAGAAGTAGATTCGGTTCCAGCTCCTGTGGAAGGGGAAGTTTACTTCCAAGATGAAGATGCCAATCTCGACCCGAACGATAGAACGATAAAGATTTAATGCTCCCTTGTTGAATTGTGGAAAAATTCGAAATGTATATGAAAGCCCTAACCTAGGAACATGTTCACAAACTTTCAGATTAGCCTGGTTCGCTTTACTATGAGAGGTAGATCCGGTCAAAAAAGTCAAGATTTTTTTTCGATAACATAAAATATAAACGAAATTAATTAATATTTTTCAACGAAGTTTCCCAGAAGAATTGCAAAAACATGAAGACAACAACAATTATAAGTGAACTAGTATGATTTCTGTAAGGTAAGCAAATGATTCGAAAAGGCCTTCATGTTTTACCTGATTTTACGAGGGGACCTAACCCCCTTGGGGTATGCATATAACCACAAATTTTGGTGTCAATAAAAATCGTTTACTAAGTTCTACAACATACTCAAAAATCAGCTAAATCTTACATTGTAAGAAAGTGCCTCATTTACGGGCACTTTCTTTGATTTGAAATCAACATTTTGCTGAGCTCAGTGCACTTTCTGAACACATTAAGATGGTCCAGATAAGGTAGAAATTTATAAATAAATTCATAGTCGAATTTCAGACATTCCTGAACACTTGGAAATTGCCGACGTTCTTGCACCAACACATTAAAACTACTCGACAGGATAGCACAGACAATGCATCAATAATCAAGCAATGGTAAATTAATAGAAAACCCTTGAAATGCCACAATTTGTAATTGTTTTAGTGAATACGTATTTATACTGAAATAACTTATTAACTCTTTTTATCTAATGCATGTACAAGTTACCTCGTCGATAAGCCAGCCTGGTTTCCCCTATTGGAAAATCTTGTCCAGTTTTGGGGGCAGCCAAAACACTCTGGACATCCTTACTGTGTCCCTCAGCAGGTCCAATTCTATTTCCCACAGCTTAAAAACAAGATACAATTAATTAATTAAAACAACAACAAACCATCGACTCAAAACCCTTTTACCTACAGTCACTCAAATGTAACTCGAATGAATTTGCACAAGTACCTGAAATGATATGAAAACTTGTAGTAATATAGGATGAATATAAATGAGAAAAAAAGTTTACCTTTGAAAATTAAATATTTAAAAAATAAACAAGGATATTAAATTTTAAATATGAAAAACAATCACTGAACCGTTGAGTAAAATAAAAATTAATCGGAATATATTTTTTCATATGGTTAATGCCAATTGCTAAAGTTGAGACTGAGATGATGATGCTGATGAATGACAAGAGTTAATTTAACAAATATTACATGTGATGATTCATAGGACGACTACTGGTGCCGGGTGCCGTGGCACCGGAATTAATAATGCTGGTGACATCATTTCAATCACGAAAACCTTAAGGTTCGAAGATTCAAACCAGGATTACAGCGACTCCAAGGAGAAGAAGGCTTTACAAAAGATAACTTTCTCGGGAATATCTAAGCGTCAGCTTACCAAGCATCAACAATTAAAATACAATTTTCTTTATAAGTTTTTTTGATGAATTAGCAGATCGTTCGAAAAAGATAAAAAATATTATTGAATAATCCAAAAAGATAGATGAGCACGGTTATAATTTGGAATACTACTCCATATTGGACTTATGTAAGGTCAGTAGAGTATCTTTTATGGAACAAAAAGTTGATTATCACTCCAGAAATTAAAGGAACAATTGAAATATTTATGATTGCTTTACAAAGTTAACAAAATATCATACTAGTTTATTCGTCAAGAACATTATTATCCACGCACTTTGTGAATCAAATACCCAACCTTAACTATTTTAGTTTAATAACACTTATATTTATAAAATGAAGAAACAATAGAATGTGTTCTGCATGAGGATTCACTCCGCTATTTATTAGGAGGTTATTTTCATCATTATTCAGGACATCAGGATCGCTACCTTCAACGTAATAGGACAATAAACCACGAGCATGAATCTGACCTCTGTGAGTTCCAAAAAAATTAATGAAATCCTAATTATATCTCATCAATTAACTAAACAAATAAATTAATTAAAGCTAACTACAACCAAAATTACCGAATTAATCAATCTTAATTTTTCAACTGGACCTTCATCCTGCATCCTTTAATGGTTATCAATCATCCTTATCGGATCCCATCCATTCTTCATCATCCTTTTCCTCGTTCTCACTGTCCGCATATTTTACTGCTTTTATTTTTCGTGCAGGTGGTTTCCTCGTCGCTACTGCTTTCACTCTTTTACTTCGTCTGTTTCCAGTCGTGGCAGTAGAATAAGATGTTTCCACTTCATCATCAACTTCCAGCTTCACAGTCACTGGGACCTCTTCCTTCTTTTGTGGATCCTCATCATCTTCACTATTCGATTCCATCTTGTCCTCTTCCTCCTCAGCAGTGACAAGATATGCACTCTTCTTCTTCTTCCTTCGTCCTTTTTGCCCCTTTGCCTGCCCACTTGTCTTCCTCTTGGCCCATCCTCCTCCCAGCTCGGTCCTTCTCTGAGCCGCAGCTTTGCCCGGTGTATTTCCAGAAACGCCACCCAACTTGCCATCCGCATTCTTGACCTCGAGCCCATTCCTACTCCTCACATTCAGCGCCCTCACCGTCTCCCTCATTTCATCCAAACTCTTCAAATGCTTTTCCTCCATGTGGACCACCCAAAAGTCCCTCACCTTGAACACTTTGTTGCACTCCGAACAAGTAAAGTTCTTCTCTTCCTTTGCGTTATGCATTTCCCAGTAGTGCCTGGTCAAGCTCGAGATTGCCACGTTCCTCCCACAAAACTCGCACGGCAACGGGACCCGATCCAGACTCGTGATGTCCTCATTGCCCTTCAACGCACTTCTATCCTCTTTGGGGATCTTGGTACAGCGGAAGTAGTGAAAGCTGAGACCACTTTTGGTGAACCTGCAGACATTGCAGTACTTGCAAGGGAAAAAGCTCTCTGGGTGGTCCTCCTTCACGTGTCCGCCCAGCTGTTTTTCGTTCGGAAACGTCTTGTCGCATCTGTAGCAGTCGTGACCCCCACGCCTGTAGTCGGGATGAGCCCGCTTCAAATGCCCGTTCAAATTTACACTGTTTTTGAATAGCCTTTCTTCTGGACAAACTGGACATCTTTTCAAATTCTCTGGCTTCGTCACGTCCTTATGGATGTTGCGTTTGTGTCCTTTCAAGTATCTCTTCTCGCGGAAGCTTTGACCGCAGCTGTCGCACAAGTAAGGCCGCTCATTAATATCATGGACTACTTTTGGAACGTCGTCAGGATGAGCTTGGAGATAGTGAGCGTACCAGTGTTTCGCCACGGTGAACTTTTCCGAGCAAAGCTGACAAGTTTGATCTTTATAGTTGGAATTGTGGAACTTTTTCTTGTGCTCGCGAAGATAGACGGGATTGTAGGAGTTTCCACATTCGTCACAGACGATGCCTTTGTCCCGATTTGTTTTTGTTTGGCGAGGACCTCCTACTACTGGCCCTTGACCTTTTAGTTCCTTGCGACCAGAACTTGGGCCCCGTTTCATGGTTCTACTCTTTCTTGTGACTGGATTAAATTTGCTAACTGTATCACCCAGAACAGCGGTTTGAGCATTCTTTCCCTTCAGCAGTTTTCCTAAGTCCTCTGGATGGCCCTCAAATTTTTTTCCAGGACACCTGCTCATTTCAGTCTCCAAATGATCGACCGTTGATGATGATGGAAATACTTGGTTCAAAGAGTCTGTAACTCCAACTGCAACTTGTTCCACTTTCCCACTGCTATTGTCACAATCAATTGGGATGTCCAGTTCCTCCTTCACAGTAATAACCGCTTCGTAATCACATGTTTCTTGTTTCACAACCAGGGGAGCCTCGTCATGACCATCAATCTCTTCGAATTTAATTTTATTCGTGGCAGGATTCACAATGATGTCATTGGGACCGATGGTTTTGTTGCACCGCGTAAACAATATTTTCTGCCTTTTCCGAGCATTTTCGAATTCCACAGCTTCTTTAACTGCTTCGGCTTGTTTCCTGACCGCACCGCGAGTCCTTCTGGGCTGATCAGCGGATGAAAAAATGTCTTCCTTCATTTCGAGCTCTAACTGAAAATTAAAAGAGAGATATCAAAACATAAGTTCAACAATAGACAGCTTAAAATTGTAGAAACGGCAGTGCTTCAGTGAAATGCTTCACCCACATCCATTTAACTAGTAAATTTTTTAATATGCACCTTGTAAACATGCTTAGTTAAAATATTAAAGATAGTACCTTTCAAATTCTACTTGTTGCAAGTCAAAACACGTTCCTCAACACTCCAACGAAAAATAAAAAAATAAACTGTCCAGTCCAACAACACAATCAGTTGACCCTCGTCAAGTTTCGAACTTGTTTCTATACCATACAAAAATTAAGATAATTAGTGATTTTAGTTAAAACTTCGTAATGTAATAAGACATAATATATAATATATAAAATCACACCAGTTTGCCAGAATTTCGAAATCACATTAACAAGCTTGTTTTTATTGGTATGGCGACTGTAAACTGACAATGGGACACAAAAAAGAAGGTAAGTTCACAGTTATAAGCAAGATAATTGATTCAACTTTACTGTCGATTGCACTTCCTTTCACCTTTTCATTTCTACCTTTCAATAAGAAACTGATTGAGTATTTATATCCATGTAGAACTAAGTATAATTATAATAACTGTAAAAAAATATTTTTTATTAGAAGGAGCAATCATACGCTCACAAACCACATGTAAAAATAGTTTGTTATTGTTTTTTGATACATGTGTTTACCAACAATGGCAGCCAGTATCTTCACTGGAATCAGCTGCGGCCTTAAAAATATCTGCAGTGGCTTTTGAAGTTATCCGTGCTGCGATTATAATATTTAATCAATCGTAGAAAAAATTTAATTGGCTGATCTTGTAGCCAGCATCCGGCGTGTGAAGAACTGTTTTTGGTTTTACTGTTAGTACAACCCTAAAGCATTCACTTATCTGCATTCACTACAATGTCTGGATTTACTGAAAGTGGTTTTGAGCGTAAACTGGCAGAGTTAAATCAGTCGCAACAATCGATCCAAGGTCTCTCAGTGTGGCTAGTGCATCATAGAAAACATCATAATGGAATAGTAAAAATTTGGTATAAAGAGTTTCTAAAAGGTATGCACTTCTCGTACTTTTTGTATGTTTTGAGATATTTGGGGTGATTTAAAAGCTAAACGAAAACATTAATTTTGTTTTGTTGTGTAGCTCAAGAACACAGAAAGTTAACTTTTTTATACTTGGCCAACGATGTCATTCAGAATAGTCGTAAGAAGGGCGCAGATTTTGGCAAGTCATTCGCTCCCATACTCAAGAAAACGTTCGAACACATGGCAAGACTACCAAACGAAAAAACCAAGAGCTGTATTCTAAGGATATTGAAAATTTGGGAGGACAGAGCAATATATGAAGTCAACTTGATTAGAGATTTTGAAAGCTCATATCGTAAGGCCTGGAACGACTTACATGGCTCTGATTTTCAAGAACTTCTGGAAGAAGAGGGAGGAAAGACGCCCACTGTTCCGAGTAGTTCAAATTCCAGTAAAACCAAAGGTACAATTAAATGTGTCATGGTGTGCATCACGTATATTGACTATTGAGCCATGTTTGGTCGAGCAGTTTTATGATTTGGAAAAGAGCTTGTATTTTACAGCATAATTAATTATTCTTTTAGAAAAATCAAAGGATAAGGATCGTAAACATAGACATTCTCATTCTGAAGGTGGAGAAGTTCCCCATAAGCGTTCAAGATCCAAAAAGGAAGAACTTGAAACTGCCTTAAGGAAACGAAATATGGAAGCAACTAATACCATCGAAGAGTGGGAAGTTGATGGTGTTACGCAGCTAGAGATCAAGTTGTCCCCAAGTCCATACAAAGAGCCTCCTACAGAAGATGATCTCATTCAAATGGTCAAAGTAAGGTGGTATTAACTAACAAAAATGTTTTTGAAAGCTTGGTTGTATTCGAGAAATGACGAAGTCGATTGTATGTGTCTGACCTGAAGTGATGTGTGGGATTTATTATAAGGACTTGGACAAGATGCCTAGTACTGATGCGATTACCCGTGGGAAAATAGCGAATCTTCCAACCGAAGTCTCAGATATGCCTGGAGTGGACGAAATTTGTGTAGATTCAGATGTTTCAAGGGTGCTCCAAAGGAAAGTTAAATCAGCCGCAGATCTCCTTCATGATTATAATGGAAAACTTGATTTAGAATTGGAAGACAGGAAAAAAGCGTCTATGAAATTACAAGACTTTATACACTTTCAAAAAGATTTATTGACACAAGCTGAACACCGTTTGGAGGTAATAAAATAAAGAATCCTTAATTAGTAAATAGTTCAAAACTAATCCACTTTCAAGCAAATTGAAGTAACATCATGTGTTAAAACTATTTCATTTTACAGGAACATCAAAACCATCTGAAAATATTATCCAAAAAGTTTGAAGAAATGAAAGCGCACGTATTGAGCATGCCCGATTTAACTAAGTTACCTTCTGTGCATGACGGTTTAGCTCCTCTGCCAAGTGCCGGAGATTTATTCAATGTCTAATTATGGTTTTTTGAAGAAAAAATTAAGTCGCAGCGATAAGAAAATAATATGTTCGTATGATAAATAATTTTTTTTAGAAATAGCTGCCTTTGACTTTTGATTTGTCCTTGATGTGTACACAAAAAATAAAATAAAGTTATTACGATATGAAAATAATGTTTTGATTATAATATATATTATCATTTATAATCAGAAAGCTTGGTTTATTTACTATTAATCTTTCATTTAGTATTAATGGCATCTGGTAAAAAATAAAGTCGGAATGCATGCAATAACGTAATTATATAGGCCATAAGCACATATTC
>JAQIWO010001011.1:0-11411 GCA_034695405.1 Entomobrya muscorum | reverse complement strand
ATTCTTACTTGAATATAAATTTATTTTTATTTCCAGCATGCTAAAAAATAAAGGAAAATTGCAAATCACACGTTTTCTCGTTTTGAAATTTTATCTGACCTTCTGAAATTACATGCATTTTTTTGGTTTTTTGTATGTTTTGCACGCTACTGTATTTTCATAGTACATTATTTCATTCATGAAAGTACGTTGCTCTCTCATTATAGAGTTGGATACCACAAGTTAACAAGAGAAGAATACACAACGAAAACGAAAAGAAGGAATGTGATGAATCAGCACATGTCAAGACAGAAGCGAGTTTTCTTAGAATTTGCTTATTAGGCAGCTTTCTAATCATCTGCACATACTCACGTGGATGGTCAGCATTATATTCACCACATAAGTTATTTATTGCTTGTAAAACTGACTGGTCGCGTCTTTCAAATAGAATCTCACAAATTACGGAAAACATACAGCGTTTATTCCCGAAAGTAAAATGTTAGCATCAAAATGATTGCAATCCATTTACTGCTCCGAAATTTTTTAGGTTTTAGGCAGCAAGTTTTCAATTTTAAATAAATGGTTATTCTACCGGTGCAGGTTTTTGTCAACCGGAAGAGAGCCACTAAATGAAAACTTTTTCAAGCTCCCAACTATTCTAACAATCTCTTAAAAAATGAGCACAAAACGCGATGACAGTCAGAATCATTCGCTTTCCACCAGGCTTGAAGATGAAAGAAATCGTGACTCAAACATTTACTCTTATGAGATTCGACTTGAGCTACTGTAATTATTCGAAAAGGAATAACTTTGGTGTTTTTGTATGCACATGTATGTCTTGCACGCCACCATATTCACATAAATCAATTTTTTCCCAGGGTGGGGGATAAGATGCTTCCCTCGACTGTAGAATATTTAATAACAAGAGATGAGTTAACTATTGAAATAAGGAAACTCAATAGTAGACAAGCAATAGAAGCAGCGCTAATTTATGACTATTGATTACGAAACGTCAGCACAAAACTTCCACCAAATACCAGGAGTAAACTATTTTATTCAACTAACAAGCTAACCCATTACCAGTTATGTGCTGTACAAAAATCTTCCTATAATTGACATCTATTATGTACTTATTTGAAACGAAAAGGATGTATTAAATCAGTAGAAATGGTAGAAGATAAAACAGGATTAATGTCAACACGAACGCAGTTAGAATTATTATTTTAAAACCCAACAAGCAAGTGTAGCAAGTCTCCATGCAGAAATATTTCATTCGCATTTTAGCCACTAGCCACTTCGGTCTCTCTCATTCTCCTCTTGAAGATTCTGGTGGAAGTACGTCTGCTATAAAAAACAAATCAGGAGCCCGGTTGGCTAGGAAAACCGCGTCGATTTTTCTAGTGTAAATGTATTCCAGCATAGAGGTAGCCGACTCTGTTTCCAAATATTCAATTAAAAGATTCCCAGGTTGGATTCAAGACAAACGTTGGAAACCATAGTTTCAAAGTGGGCACAGCGCAGCTTGGTCTATAGCTAGCACTCACACGTAAAAAAAGTTGGTAAAGTCTTTAGTTAAATCTTAATTTCACCTTATCAGCATATCGTTTTTTTGTCCAGTCTTCAATGTGCCCAAGAGAATCTCTGGAGTATCAATCCAACCAGGTTTTGCATCGGGGGATGTGCCTTTTTCCAAGAAGAAAATGCTCCCGGTGTGCACTCTGTGTATTTAATAAATATAAGTTAGAAAAACCCCAGTGCTTGGCTTTTTCGTAGAAGGACTATTTGTTCAGCATTCCCCCTACAGTTCTTAATTCAATTTCCCATCCAGCATTGTGATTTGAACATTGGCAATGAGCCATTATCCTTATGGCAAATTTCTATGTATCTGTTGGTATCAAATTCAACAGCACAGGAGTGAACTCCTTTTCCATAATCGTATCGAATATTATGCATTCCTAAGTATCTGATATACACTAATGTTTGAAGTTTGTGATGTGCAATTATTGAACATGTGTGCCATCATTTAACGACATCGTTCATTTATGATGGGCAGGTGAAGTCAGCCTGGATTCGGAGATAAGTTGTTACTGGTGAAGACTTTGCATGTGAGTAGAATGTAGAACAAAGGAATACATTTATTAGGGAACGGCTAAAAAATGGTTTTATTGTTGTCAATTTTAAAGAATACATGAATATCGAACTACGAAATTGTAAATAATCAACTTGCATGAATTTTTTGCACACTAACAGTAATATAAATATATTATGGAAGATTTTGTTTGATGTTTGCGTTTCGGGAGCCATTCAGTAGTTCGATAATCATTCAGTAGTTCATTTTTGCGACTTTTTATTTGCTACTTTTATTTTTCGACAAAAATGTTTAAATTTTCGACAGCGATATTCAAATTTTCGACAGTTATTTTTAAGCCTTCTATTTTACGACTTTTAATTAGCGACCGTAAAATGCTCATTTTTTCGATCACCATTTTTGCGACTTTTGTTTTTCGATTATAAAATGTCTATTTTTGCGATCGTCAAATTTGTGATTTTTAGATTTCGAAAAGTGTCTTGTCTTATATAGAGAGACCAAGAAGAGCCAAATCTAGCGAAAAAAGGGTTGCAAAGCAGAGTCACTGCTATTTTTTCTAAACAATTCCGAGCAATGTTTTCCCCAAACCTATCAGAAACTTTACTCCTGCATAACTACTTAATTTTGGTCGTATTACATCAAAAAAATAGGCAGCTCAAGCTTTAAAAACTTATTTTGTATTATAATCTCTCTGTATCCAGATAAAAACTTAAATATGGCTCGTTCGAGACGAAAAAAGGCTCATTGATTACTCAAATAAGAGCAAGCAGTGCGTTTTGACAATACACTATAATAAATAAATACCATACAATACATACAATCAATCCACACAATACAGCAGCAGAACTTAATAAAGAAAAAACTTTATGTCGGTGGAAGGAAAGGATTGAGACTTTATTATTTTACGAACTTGACTTGTAAATTGTAGATTAAACTTTTAGAAATCATTTTGGGTTTCTTTTTGTTTACATATATGATATGACTAAATAAAGCTAAATCTCTTTATTCTAAAAAATCACTCTCGCAATCTTGACGGTCGTAAAAAATATCAGTCGAAAGTTTTACATGTCGAATACAAAGCTCGATCGAAATATTTACCTGTCGAAAAAATTAACGCTATCGAAAACGTGTTTGTCGTAAAACAAACTGCCGAAAAAACGCGTCAGTCGCAAAAATAAATGGTTAAAAAATTGACCAACGAAAATAAAAAGTCGACAAAATGACGGTCGCAAACTCTACAATCGAAAACCCAATACCAACCCCTTTGAATGCAATAAACAACAGGTTTACGGGGCTGGATAGAACTACATAGGTGGTTAAGTAGTTAAGTCGAAATACGTGTATTCAAATCTAATGTCTATTTACTATCTAAATCTAAATGGCAAAGAAATAGGAAGTATTTATTATTTTTTCAACAATTAAGGGAAGACGATTAAGAAGAATCAATATTGCCATTTGGACAATATAAGTAAACACAATTTGAACTAATTCTTATTGTTTTTACCAATTATTAATTGCCTGCTTTTTCAGCAATATGAGTTTATACCAAGCAGTAAGACAGGTTTCACACACTTAACACACGTACCAATGACAAAAACCTTCCATTGACTTTAAGGCATTTAAAATCACTACCACCGTTGACCGTACCTCACGGCACAATCTGCCATCGCGGAGTCATTGAAAATGTATCAGAATGCTGCATTGTTTACAATTGATGTTTCACGCAGAACAATGATAATCTTAACCTCTTTTTTACACTGTAAGGACTTTTAATTATGATATTTAAGCTATGAGGTAGCACTTCTAGAGATCCGAAACATGTTTTAATCCCAAAAGCATTTCCTAAAGATGTTACAATACTCTCAATTCAGAATTAAGGAGTTCATCTGGCGGGTTATAAATCAAATGAAAAACATTAAGGATTAAAGAACAAGAAGTTTTTCCTGAAAATTTACAATTTATCTCAAGCAAATTCAAATCCAAAGTTAGTTTTTGAATAAAGTCCTTGTACGAGAAGTGACTGGGGAGATTCAATAGAATAAATAAATTATGGAAAGATGTTTCGATGAAAATAGCAAATGTCACATAAAAATAGATGTGCGTATATTTTAGTTTCCTCTTTAAGTTAAAAGCTAGCTTACCCTTAACTCCCAGTATCCTCCTAAACAACAGAAAATATTAACAAGCTTTTGGTTTATTTGCATGTGAAAAGTTTCGGCGTTATCAGAAAACATTAATTCACGTGGCTATATAATCCATAACTTGTTTGAGAAGTAACATTTAAATTTATTATCGTTCACTTCTTCATGAACGTCTAGAGTAAACTTTGATTTCATGAATTATAATTCAAAGAAATTAAGCCAAAGTTTGCTGTAGATATTTATTAAAGAATAAACACCATATAATAGCCTTATAATCACCGGAAGAATTTTAATTAAGAATTAAGTTGTTTGTCAGTCTGTCTGTCTGACGACACGATAACTCACGCCCACATGCATCGATGGAGCCCAAATTGGACACTTGGACACGCAGACTTCTCAAGTGGGGCTCTCAAGACCCATGTGGGGTCTCATGGTGTGGATGGAACTGTAGGGCAAGGGGACACATGCTTCGTAGTAGACAAAATTTTTAATTGTGAAAACCGATAGAGGAGCCAAAGTTGATCAACCTTTCTCACTGAACCGTAGGTCAGTTTGATCTCCTCAGCAAATTTCAAGATTATTTGTAAGCGTCGATTTGGTTTTTGGTCCAATCCCTAAGTGATCGTGATCATCATTTGAATCTTCAGCTTGATTTCTAGAATTTTAGCATTTGGGCCGAGGTTCAATACTTGACTTATGCTATTTTTTGACTTTGTATGTAATATTAAAAGTGTGGGCCTACGTCGAAAAAATGCTTAAGTCAAGGATTGGACGTTATCTTGGAGCTTGCAGCCCGTTCCGGTAGTTTTCCACCACGGTGACTTAGAACAGTTTTATTTTTTTACTTAAGTAGAGAAAAAAACGCTTAATAGTTTCGTATGTTCCGTCTGTTCGTCTTCTCTTTGACTTTGGTTCTTTTCGATCTAGACCACTGAAAGTGGCTACACAGGTAGACCAAGACAAGAGCCTCTTAATGATACAACTTTTGCCTGGGCTGGTGCACGGCACAGGGCGGGAGATATGAGCGTTAGAGTCAACAATGATACAGAATATAATATAGATGTCATACTTATGTCAGAAAGTCTTTGAATTCTTCCAAACACTAAAAAGACGCTTTTATTACTCAGCATGTCCAAACACTGCCTAAGCACTTTTATTAGTTGCTCCAGCTACTTCTTAGCATGTCTGTGAGTATCCATGTTTATCCTCCTATCCAATTACTCAATGTTTTCTCAAAATGAAAAGCATACATCAAACATGTTATTTATGTGATAGCTTGACATTATGTATTAAGAAACCAGTTCAACAAAAAGATTGTATTTAAAGATAGCTACTAAAATATTACCTCTAGTAATTTACCAGGTCAAGCAAACAATAAATTTCCCAGTTATTTACATAAGAAATGTTGATCAGTCGATTTTATTCTTATTCTGAAACTTCATGTTAACTACACAAGCATTTCTCAAATTTTTAACAGTAAAGAATTCAGTAAGCATAATGCTACAAAAACATTTATTCCATGGACACTTAAATATGGAATACGAAAACAACTTATACAAGCGTGTTTACTACTTACAAAAGGAAGACACCGAATAGAGATTGCTCTTAAAAGAACAAAAGCTCCATTTAGTATCAAATTTCCGATCTTACTTAAACCTAAACGAGATTTAGTTCACTTTTCTGCTTCATTGGGACTCCGCGTTCGTTATTAACCGCACAAGTGTTTTTCAAATATTCAAGAATAGAAGCTATCGTAAAGATAAAAATGTTACAGAATCATCTCTCGTTTCTTGGAAAAGCCTGCAAACAGGCTGGTGCCTTTAGTGGGGTTCCCTTTTACTGGGATGCCATCAACTCCAGACTAAGGCTTCATAAAGCCATAAAGCAAAAGGAGTACCAACTAAACAAAAGGTTTCGAATGATTCAACTATTCATATTGATTCTTATTCTCCAGGGACTGTATACGTTAGCAGCAAAAGATGATTTGGAATTCAGTTTAATTCAGAAAAGCGTATACTCCATGAGTTTATGTGTCGCATTTTCAGCATGTCCCAGCCTTAAGGTTTGTCAAAGAGAGGCTTCAAACATTTGTAACTATGCAAATGCACTTTTAGACTTTCCGGCCAATCTCCCCGAAACCTTCGATCTAAAGCAAAGAAAAATTTCATTTCTGGCATCCCTCAATATTGTACTTGCTTACGCCTTGTACTACACTGCCCGAATTGCACCCTTCGCTCCGTTCGGACTTTACTGGAACAATCCATGCCATCCGGGACTTGTTGGTTATTGGCTAGTGCCCGAGTGCATGATCAGCAAACAAGCCAAATGTACGAGTGCTTTTCTGTTTTGCTGTTTTAATGTTCTTGCAAAAGTCCCAATATTCCTTCTAAATCAGATTGCAATGAGCATTCTAGTAAACCCAGTTGCCCTAATATACTCCGGTACTGTAATTCTGTGCTCAATTACTCTAAGGGAGTACTTGGAAATGTAAGCAGGAATTTTATTTCAAATTTCATAGACTGCAAATAAAGCTTACTAAAAACTTTCCATTACGTTTATAGGTTTGAGGAAACTGCACTGAAGGAAATGATCCCATTTAATCGATTGGCAATACTCTATCGTATGCTTCAAACAATGACAAGTCTGATGAATCAAATCCAACAAGACGTGATTGTTAGAGTCATAATAGTTGGCGGAACAGTCACTCAGTCATTGGCATTTACGACACTTTGTGGAACTTTATGGACACGGGAAAACTTGCTTCACTTGTTCCTGACAGCTGTGATCTCTTTTGACTGCACAATGGTGGCTCTAGTTATGGTAGGATTATTGGGACAAGTCTGTTCCCGCTCGGATACAGTATTCAAACAAATAAAAAGATCGGCAGCAATCTTCAAATTAAATAGAAAAGAGCTATCATTGCGGAGAAAGTTCTTTAAAAGCTGTAGAACTATGAGAGTGCGTGTCGGGTCTCTAAACTTCATAGAACCATTGACGTCGCTTAAATGTATCGACTTCGCTAATACTTGTAGTTTGCAACTTTCATTGGTGACTAGACAGCGTTAATAAAGCTTGAAAGAGGCGTGTACGGTAAATACGGCATCCTTATAAAAGCAATAAATATAGATTTGCTACTATGTCAAGACATCTAAGTACATAGTATTTATGAAATATTGCAGCGAATTATATATTACATAGAATGAACTATTTATTAGATAGGGATTGTAGATTTATAATCTGTGATCGACGCACTGATTCATGCGTTGCAGAAATAGAAGGTAAGAAAGGAAATAGTCAAAGGTTAAGATAATTGCGATAAAACTATCTTGCATTTATAAAGCAAAAAAACGCTATAAA
This sequence comes from Entomobrya muscorum, assembly GCA_034695405.1. Lineage (NCBI taxonomy): Eukaryota > Metazoa > Arthropoda > Collembola > Entomobryomorpha > Entomobryidae > Entomobrya > Entomobrya muscorum. Next base: position 3,845 of record JAQIWO010001011.1, on the reverse strand, counting down.
TTTATCTGCTGAATTCGCATTTAGTATATATATATATAAAAGATAGAAATACATGTATAAATTAAATAAACGTTTTTAATTTTCTGTAAAATATAGATTTACTACCTGCGGGGTTCCATTAGCGTAATTAAATTGAAATTTGTCAGTCTTACTATCACTCACTTCAAAATGTTTACCATAGTAATTTTTTCAGATAAGGTTTTTTAATATTAAAAGCTGTTTATAAAATTATATGGATATTATTTGTGTGCATTTTGAGTCACTATCAAGATAAATAAAGTCAAGCACCTTTAGTTGATTGCTTTAGTTGTGTCCTATTCCAATAACATCGACACAAATATATTGACTTATATTTGTACCACTTTACAGAGCATCCATTATTTCCCATGCACACCCATCCAGAACTCGCAAAGTCGATTTATAGCAATGATAAGGATTAATGGTGAAACAATGCCAAAACTATTTTCTAAGTTGTTCTACTTGTTGTTGCAGATCCCACAATTTATAATAGTTATCTTATACCACAATAATCAACAAGATAACCTTTGTGAAATACTTGTTAGCAACACTCAATCAATTTCCCTTAAGACTCCATACTCCATAGATGATAGAAAGAAAAATGAAGCGTAAAATTAAAAAGATTTTCACACGTCCGCCACAACCCGACCAGAATTTGTCTAACTTTTTGGTGGTTTACTTTCAATGTGCATACCTCTTTTGTTATAGCCCCTTCCGTATACTGTACGAACGAAATGGCACCAGTGTCTATTTTGCAGCAAAGGGAAACAAGCTCCAAAACATAATTTTTCTAATCCTTAACACGCTGACTATGATTTACATGATATTTAGATTAAGGACAGTTTATAAGAACACCCAGAGAGGAAACACCGACCCATCCAACTACTTCGACCTAGTCAGAGTTTTGTTGCGAAATATTGCCCAGGTATTTGTGTTTCAAAAATTTGTTTTCGGCAAGCATCAATATTTGGACATTTTGGACTATCTTCAGGAAAAATATCAGAACATGACGTCTGGAAATATCTGGGTAACGTGTATACTTTTTTCAATTGTCATTCCCAATATTATGCAGAAAAAAACCTAACTTTGGGTAGTTTATAGATTCAGAGAAAATTTGTCATTTTCTCGATTTGCTTACTTTTCACTGCAATGGCAATTTTGGAAGGATCAAGTGTATTGTTTGAAATGCCATCATCATCTTGGGAATTTACAATTTGGAGCGGGAACTGGATCTCAAAAGCTAGACATATATTTTTTCTGGCTAATTATGAGAGAAAAGCTGAGACATTTCTAAATTCAACTTCACGGACTCCAACAATAGATTATATAGCGGCAAGCTTTGGAGCCATTGCATGCATGCATTACCATATATGTTTTTATTTATTATTTTTGATGATTCTTGTGGGCGTTTTGACAGTGTGGTCAGCATCTAGTTTGTTTTCCAAGCATCTTGAGAGTGACTTAACCAGATTTCAGAGTACTCTACTTAGACCTTCAAACAGATATGATGCTACCTCCATTATTCGCATATTTGGTACAAATTCTCAATGTAGCAATACGAATAAAAGGGTCTCAACTACGAATGGAGAAAACAAATGGAGAGAAATCTATGCAGAATATCAGAACATTCGGGAACTTTGTCAACTGGTCAACGATGTATTTGGAACAATGGTGTCAGCATATTTGGGAAGCTCATTGATGTATTTTTCTAAAGGACTGGACAGTTTTCTTGTGACAAATTCAGCCAGTTGGAAAATTATCCTACTTTTTGTCCTTGCAAGTTCTGGCTGCACATTTTTGCTGGCTGCAGATGTCTGTAATAAGGTAAATTGAAATTGTGAATAGTGCTTTGGAATGCGAAAACTCCTACTGTTTTACACAAAAGCAGTTTCTCTATTGCAGTTGCATACATTGTGTAACTGGCTAGCAATTGACGAAAACAGAAGAGGCGTTCCTACTGATCAACTGTACATAGTTATGGGAGAATTACAAACGCATCAGGTGGGAATTAAAGGAAGTGGTTCATTCACGATTACTTATGGACTTTTATGGAACGTAAGTGTTAGCGTAAACAAATGCATTCTCTTCTGAAAGCCATTCCTTTAGGTCAATGGAGTTCAGTACCTTTTGCAAAATGCAATTGCATTCAAACAATTATTTTATTTTAGATTTTGGCCACTGCAGTTACGTACTTTATCATCTGCCTTCAATCGCGTTAACTAACTTACTAGGAAGGAATGCTGCTTATTAAACGCTGATAAAGGCAAAACCAAACACGGAAGTAGTTTTAAGTGCAACTATTACAACTAAAGGAGACTATCGTCAGGTAGCTGGCAAATTTAGTCACAAATACGTTGGTTATCTTTATAATCCCCTATTACGTAATTATCCGTCATCTCGTTAATATTCAACTTATTGATCTTGATATGATGGCGATATCAAAAACTGTTAAATTTAGCTGAAACCTTTGATTGATTTAGAATAATTTGTGTTAATAAAAGTCTTATCGCCCATGTGTATTTTATCAGATCACTTCTAACTCTAAATAGAAAAGTTTCGGAAGGTACACATACCATTTCCCCCGTTAAATAGACAAAAAATAATTTAAAAAATGTGTGTATTGTGCAAGTGGCTCACCAGTTTTCAATGAGGTACTTTATTTTGTTTGGATTACTTCATCTTAATGTCATTTTTGATAGTTGCTGTGCATGGCATAACGTTGGACTAGGTGCATAAATTTCTCATTTCAGTTTGTATGCTCACCATTGGTTACTCGGTTGAAATTATCATTAGCCGTTCAATGGATTCCTAATTAACAAGAACTACTTTATTGATGACTTACCGTACAAACTTTAAAAAAACTAGGTTGCAAATATATGATAAATTATTGCGTTTTTACTTTCGTTGTACTATCTTTCTTAAAGGAGATATGTGGGTGCTTAGGCCACCCACTTACCTCTCATTTGATATTGGCTTTATGATACAAACTTTATGTAGTTCTTTCATGCGCAAACAGAAAATACACGGGAGATTTTTCTGTGTCAAATTTATTACCTATTGCTGGCATTGGTATAATATAAATAACTGTCGCCTGAGTTTTGTTAATTTCTTTTCGAGCATGAACAATCTTCGAGAAAGAAAGATAAAAATGTTTTACAGCCTAGTGATACCGTTTTATGTTTAGAAACCAAACACATAATAAATTAATCACACACATTTTTTGATGATTGCATGCTTTACTTCTTTGTAGAAATGGGCCAAAGTATTTCAGAGTAAAAATATAACAGTATACAAAAGTCTTCAGTGCAGACACCTTGCCCTTTTTTATTCTAACTTGGCTGTATTTAAATAGCCTTTAAAATGCCTTCTCATTTAGGCAAAGGCATAGTGGTCATAGCGGTAGGCTGTTGCCTTGGGAACCTACGATCCCGAGTTCGATTCCTACAGCAGTCAGCTCGATGATTTTATTCAAACTAGGTCAATTAGAGTGCAAATATTTTCTGCACTTTGCTGATAACTAAATAATAATGAGAGCTTGCTTTTTTCGAAAATTAATTCAAAATGAAATTCTTTAGTCAGCACAACTTATTGTTAGAAATGTGTTTGATTGCTTTAGATTTGTATTAACTAAATATTTTAGGTAAAAAAGATACTATAACTGCTATAAAATATTCCCCTAAATGACACTATTTATAAATATGAAATAATATTTATTTTCAAATTTTCCATAAATGCTTACAAAATTAACAGAAAAGGTTTCAGTTATTTCAGATAAAATGATTAAATCAGGGAAGCTGGAAGCGAAATGAAGATGTAAATACTAACTA
>JAQIWO010001010.1:0-11414 GCA_034695405.1 Entomobrya muscorum | reverse complement strand
ATTTGGTTCTAAATTAGGCCCGATTTTGTAAACACGTCCGGGAATTGGCTTTCTCAAAAGAAGAGGTTGATCTAGTACCCATTTTGAGGTGATGTCATGTCCAAAGTAGTTGTCCACAAGAATCAAACATTGACGATTGGCGAAGCTGCCAACAATGGCTTCCATATGTACTTGTATCGGAGGAGCACTCCAGGCATGGAGCTTACTTTGGTGATAATTTAAATAAAATTGCTTGTGGTGCTGATCTGGCGGCTCATTTTGGATATCGGCGGTGGAAATTGCGAAAAACAAGAAATAAAGAATATCTCTATTTTTCATGACGACCCACATTTTAATGATTGATTATTTTTAGTTCATGCAAAATCCTGAGAACGAAGTAAACAGTCGGATCAGTTATTCTCCAATAAATGTTACTGCCAGTGTATTCTGGAATCATAATGCTATGAATGATGATAATGGTAAATAGATTAACATTTTCTTTACACAGGAAGTAGTATTATAGAATGTTGAAAATTGTTAAGTTATGGATTGCTAAACTTTATAATCAACAGTTCAGCAAACTAACTATAAAACAAGTCATTAGCTCGTAAATGAGGAAGTTATAAAATAGTATATTTTTTAGAGTTCAATACATGTATAGATCGTATTTGAATTGTTATCTGTTAAACGTAATGTTAAAAAAATGTAACCTGTAATTAGATGATATTTACAAATCTTATGTGACTTATTCACTTGCAATATATTCTATATGAATGTTAATTTCATTTATTCTATTTTATGCCTAGAATAAACGTATGAAACAAATTTATTAAATATTATGAATCTCGCTTTATGGACTAATGTCGCAAAAAGAGCTTGCATCTTTCATAAATAAAAAATACTGTTCTCCGAGAAAATGGTTTCTCAATGGTTTTTAAATTAATTAAATAATCTGTTATTAAACGGCTTGGCATTTGTCATTAAAATCTACCTCACCCCAAACAATCGGACAACAACATTTACTTGTAAATTTTTTAATTAGTAAACACTGATATTTTAATAAACAGCTTGGCTATTCTTATTAAAGTCTACCTTACTTGGAAAAATTAAAATTCACCTGCGCGATTTTAAAGTAATTAAACAATGAGCTGTGAATAAACGGTTTGGCTTTTCTTTGGGTCATTTCATATGCAAAAAATGAATAGCCCGGTCGTCGCTTTATTGGTAATTTTTATCCACAGCGAAAGTTTAACACGTGTGTGCTAGAAATGTCGGAATATATACACTTGATTTAGTTACCATGAAATTAAGTGGTTAATGTAGTTTTGGATGAGTAGATCCACGCGCTTGAATGATTGTCTGCTATTATTGTAATTACCTACCAAAAAAAGTTTAATTCTAGATTTATGCCTGTCTTGATGAGAATTCGGTAGTTTGCTCAGGTGAGAAAACTAATATTGTTTGTCAGTGTCGTTTATATTTATTATTCTCTAGTCATTATTTATTTAGTACTCTTTTTGTTTTAGGTAGTCGTTTTTAGGAAAAACAAAACTGGTTATCTGTTTATTTCTATTAAGTGAAAATTATTAGAAAAGTATGGTAAAAATTGAAGAAGTGTTCCTTATGGATATACCTATCTGTATTTTCATTTTAGTCACTTTCACGATAAACTTTATGCAACGTGAGCTACCTAACTAACAATACGTCGTAGCATATTATTATATTAAAAAATCATCAGGTGGGACCTAATATTTTCATTTTATATTCTACATCTATTCGTTAGTGTATGCGTTAGGTAAGAAGATTAGTGTATTCAGCATGTATATGAGCAAGAAACGATTCATCCTCTATCAAGGCAAATTTACCATTGTCAAAGCAAGTCCTTTTGATTATGGCGGCTACAAGTAGAAAGTTCTCCAGTGAAGAACTTTTTAAGCCTAGATTGAGTGGATAAGCCTATATATATCCCGAGAAACGTTACATGAATATGCTAGTATTTGCCAGAAAGTATAGATATGCCGAAAAAATAATTTATATTTAAACATGTTTCATTATGAGGATATTACATGTATGATGTTGCGTCAAAATAGGTAAAATTCCATAGCTCAGTTTTTTAAAGTCCAATTTTACTTACAATACTGAACACAATAAGGCGTATCCCAATTACCATGAATCTTCTTCTTCTTCAGATGATCTGTTATTTAATCTATGATGGATTTGCGTCAGCTTTTTTGGCTATCATAGCTTTTAAGAATACTTAAACATGATTTAAAAGTAATTATCAAACCAATCGGAAACCAATTTTCATGATGCACATAGCCCATATACATATGATGTAATACAATCAAGCAGAAATGTCAGTACACATTTTGTTCGCTGGTTTTCTCTATCCTTGTGCGCAAAGTAGGCAATATCACGATACCTGGACAATTCCAGTTTAGTTTTGCTCTGCCATCAATGCACGTCTCCTAACAGACAATTACTTTTTGAAGATATTTACATATAATAATATCACGTGTTTTTATGTTGGTTTCCTCTTCCTTTTATTAACAAAAAAAGCCAGTTCACATGCAAATATTCTGTTATCGTCTTGGTTTGTCTTGTAAAATCTCCACATCTCGTTTAAAATTTCTGGCTTACTCTGTGTTTACTATTTCCAATACATTTGAAAGGGTATGAATTTGAAATGGAATCGTTTTATCTATCCTGGATTTTAAAACAAACACTGAACGTCTTTGCTCCAATTGATGCTTGAAAAAAATATAATTTTTAATATTTATTATACTTAAAAATATTCTATATATTTTATTTATTCAAAAGATTTCAAAAATACATATCTTGCACAATGATACTACACAGTTGGTATCACTGAAAATGACACGTAGACAAAACATACAAAATAAAAGAAAGATACAATAAGTATTCTAAAGAAGAGGTTCAAGCAGCCAAAGTGGGGCGGTGAGGTAAAGTAGAAAAAGTAATTAAGAAAAAAATACATAGTAGTTGACTAGCAGTTTTCCCGTAGCGCTTTTACAAATCACTATAACAAAAGAGTAGACTACCACTTGATTCACAGCAGTTCCATCTTGTCATTAAATATGACAAGTTCGACGCATCCCCTTTCGACAGTTTGTGAGGCATTCGATAAAGCTTTTCATTTTCACTTCGACACGTTACAAGAAACGGAGTCATATAGTGCCGCAGAACCAACTGTTTTAAGTGACAACGATAAACTTGTCAGCTTCTAAAACCGTTTTCTACGTCACACAGGCACGGAAATGGAATATTCCATTGTTTGAAATGGCTAATGCCAACCGAACATGATCCAAAGTATGTCAGAATTAGATGCCTTGTTGCCCGAAATATCTGGAATGTTTGTGTGTGGTTTTTATGGGAACGGGACGTGAAGCATACTCGCTGTTCCTTCCCCACCATAGACTTCACTGAAATTGTATCACTGAAACCTATACTTGACGCTGGCTACAAAATTCTGCGACCATCCTTGGCATCAAAAAATTCATTGAAGTCTTATCACCATGACTTTCAAATTAGGACTGTTTTCACAAACTCAAAAATGGCTTACTTTATTAGACGAAGCTGAATAATTAGTTCAAAAGAACATGCAGCTAACTTAAATCATAGACTGTGATAAGTTGTTCGGAAATAAAAAGTCACTCGTTAAAGATCTTGGCCACAAGCAAGCGGATTGTCATTTTGTATCGGACCCTCATTGCCTAAAAATTTCTTCTTTAAAGTCTACACTGTCAACAAGTTTTGGATAGCGCAGGCTTACCGTTTCTTAGATCTAAACATACTGCGTGTGTTGCTATTGTGGATCACAGGAGTTTCCGTGTGTTCTTTATATGTTGCTGGATACAAATTCTTTTTCCATGGAGTAAGTTTCCAACAACTTTTTTCTATATTGGGTAAAAGTCTCTGAATAACTACTTTCCTATTTGCATAAAGGTACCTTACAAGTTTTGGAATATTGAATACAAGAAGCTCAACCACTAAAATTACTAGTGAACATGTTATGGCCACAATTGACACGTAAAATATCGTTTGAATATTTGTTTCTAGCGAAAGTGGTTTCACGAGTCTAACCTCGCCACGAACATTCTGTCTCGTAAATTCAAGTCTCACTCCAGATCGTTCTCGAATTTTTTGAATGCTTTCTACTTGCTGATAAATCCCATTCTCAAGTAGACCAATGAACTTGGCGGGCACTTTTGACCCTTTTGGATGATCAAACGCCCACATGATAAATACTTCATCCAAGGTTTCATTTCCCTTAAAAAATGTTTTTGTGTGGTAATAGTCGGACAAGTACTGTTGCTCTCGATCAATGTAATTTGACTCACCCACCAAAACATTTCTGTCGCAGAGCACAATTTGAGATTCAAGAGCAGCTGCGTACGAGACGCTTGTGTAGTTGTTAGCCTTTGGGGGCATCCATAAATACAACTGGGCTAGAGTAAACAAAGACATTAAACCTTCGTCTTCCTTTTTGGTAGAAGCTCCATCCCTATGCATTTGCTTGGGCTTGGTTTCTTGCGAACGTCGTATAAAACTTTCATGAAAAGACGAATGACAAAAGGATGCCAAACCTTCGCTGCTACCCTGCCACTCAGATAAATTCGTTGCTAAAGTTAAATTTGGTGCGTTATACCATTCGTGAAGACAATTGGCATCGACACTGGAATAAAACTTGATGGTACACGTTTGGTTTTCAGAGTAACGTTTATCTTCACAAACAAGATCGGAAAATGAATTAAAAGGCGTCGTTCTCGGGAGTGGCGCCACAGTAGTCACCGTGACGATACCTTTGTATCCATTTGTGACGAGGATGGCTAGAAGCAACCACGTGGTCAATACAATTCTGATTTTGTGGTTTTGTTGAAGAAGCTGGGGCAACGAAGGTCCATTCTCAAGTAAAACCTTGCATATATACAGAAGAGGTGAAAACGTTTGCTTTCGGTGTCGAAAGGTTTTGTAAAGTGATAAGTATCCAAGAATTGATAGCAAAGATATGGCACATAAAAGACCAAGCCAGAGATTCCATTGAAAAGGCTGAACAAAGTAGCGAAAGCTTAAACTCTCTTTTGAAAAGCAAGTTAGAAAATTCTGTCCGTCGCTTCCCACAAGTACATAAGTCAATTTTGAAGAACCACCCAATAATGTGCCCCATGTTGTTCCAGGTCCAACACCTGAATCCAAACGAATAAGTTTGCTTAATTTGGGCTTTAGCCGGTTCTCATCATCAGCACCATGCTTGAAAGTGCCATTGTTATTCCTAATAATTTCGAGTGTTTGATTTTCTCCTGCAACATTCATTAATAAATTTGCCATAACATAGCCAAACTCGAGAGTGTCCAAACGCTCAAATCGAAATATGTTTTTCTGTAGCTTGTACTGGTCGAATTTTACAAACTTGTCTTTGAGCCCCTCACCGCCAAGATTACGCCATTCCGTTGGGGCACCGACTTCACGCACAAGAATACCAAACATTTGGGAGTCAAACAAATATAATGGATGTTCTCGGAAAGTGTGGATCATCATGGAGTGTGGTTTACAATGCAAACAATAATAAAAATGCATACATCTTTTCAAACTCGGAATTTGTAGCTTATTTGATGATGTGGTTGCGGAACACTTGAGGACGCCAACATTATTGCTGTAGTAAGTGGCATCAGTTTGATAGGCAAGTATTTCTGCAGCAGTCACTTCGCCTGCGCCGCTTATAAAATTTGAGTTTGAGTTGATTAACTCAATATGAACTATTTTGATATCAAAGCGGATAGTTTTTGCCTTGCTTTCGTACAGCCAACTCACAGCTTGGTATGCTATAGAAAGAGGAAATAGCCAAAACTGATCTACTTCCGTTTTAATTTTCCAGGTTCTACTGGGGATAAGAATCACGCTGTAATGACAAGTTTGCCTGGGAAAATGATGTAACTTGAGTCGAATGAAAGGAAACACAGGACGGGTTAGGACTATGTCTGAACTGGAGAGATTCCAGAATGTCTTCATACTGTTTTTAAATAGCAAATTTTTCGGGTTCATGTACGACCAGAAAATGTGAGATTCGCTCAAAATTGGGGCATATATTCTTCCAACAAGGAACGTTTTGTTGATTTGAGAAACAGAGAATGGGTTATCGTGAGAGTAGTGAACGTTTTGCGAGAGAACGTAAACAGTCGAACAGCTAATACTGTTGAGCACACTTCCAACTTCACCGATGTACTCAAGTGGGAGTTTGTATTTTTCTTGAGCTTTTGCGAATGCCTGCAGTTTTGTTCCAATTACAAAAACGAAAACCACTGCTGAAGTGGTTGAAAACAATAAAATAAATGACGCCATTTTTTCAAAAGTTAAGGATTTGTTATTCCAATCTTAGGGCCTTATATTTATTTATGTATTTATAAGTAATTTTATCGGTTTAAAAGTTTAAATTGCCGCTGTACTGTAGTTCACAGGTATAAAACTTTAGTGAAAAAGTTTTTGACACTTTGGATTTTTGATGACGATTTAAAGCACTTTAAAACATCAATAGCACTCAAGATAATAATATTAAGGGTCATTTATAATCCATTCAAATATTAAACATTGTGGATTTAAATATCCCAATTTTTCAACTTGCTATGTTGAGTTTTTAAGAATCCAACGTTTTATAAGTTTTGAACGACAGCGATGAAAACTTGAGATGCCCAGCTTTCGTAAAAGTTGGAGTTAGATAAATTCCATTGATAAATTCCTGTCTTAAATTCCATTGATATTCAAGGAGCTTGATGTCTTAAACGAATCATCTGCATAGACTGAAGTATACTTATTATGATGAAAACAGGGATTATTTTGGATTGTATTTCAGCAAACACTGGATTCGGTCTATTGTTTTAAATATTAAATTCAAAAATTAATTCAACCAAAACAGTGAACATTAATCAGAGAATATGAACATCTGCCATGAAAACTTGAAATAAATTGTCTTTTTGTGATGACGGTGACTCACATATGTTGATGCGACATGACCAACTGGTTAAATTGAGGATGTAGGAAAGAACTTAGTAGGGTCGTCATTTCTTGGATTTGTATGATCTACAATGTTATTTTTGTTAACTGTAAGTAGTACTGAGGATGATTAATGGTTATCAGATGTGTACTTTCGCTGGAACTTTGAGTTAACAACTTTTGAAAATTATTTTACTTTGTAGTTAAAGTTATAATTGTACATAATACATGCATTACAGGAATGAGTACACAAATTTATAAAAATAAATTATAAAAAAGTAAAAACAAAGTATTAACTCGTGCAGGGAATTTTCCGGAAAAATATTATAAATTGTAAAAAAGAACTATAGATTTTTAAAGTTTAAGCTCATTCCCTGCATACCAAGTATTTGGCTATGAGTGTTTACTTTTTTATTCTTGTCCACGGCGGTGGAATTGTTACGACATTTTGGTAATTCAGAATGTACTTTTGTTTAGAGTCTCCTCAGCGTTTTGAACAAACAAAATTATGACACGACTAAACTTCATGTACAGCACATACACTAGACATTAATGCTAACTTTTGGTAGCTTGAATATTGATTCTTTTGCTGCTTAAGGTGATTAAATGTCAAATGCATCAAGCATAGTAGTAAGTTTGGAGTATCCAAAAGTTACGACACACAGGTTCAACCAGCAACTACCTTTACAATTTATATTTGTAGTTTTATTAAACTGCATAAGACCCTTGCGTGTTTTGCATAATCGAAGACTTTTCTTTAAAAGTCTGTGATCTAAGAAACTAAAGACACGCCCAAACTAAAATTTCAAGTGTAGTACAGACACGTGTGGAAACTTTTGGTAGATTGAATAATAAGTCTTTTGCTGCTTTAGGACAGTAAATTTCAAGTGGGTTAAGCTAAGTTACTTGGATTGTCAAAAGGTATGTACAACGGATCCAACTACCTTAATTTATATTTGTATACTTGAAAGAAAAAGTACACCACACTTCAACATGTTTTCAGAGATGAAAACCCTTGCAAATTACTAGACAGAGAAGATTTTTGGATCCCGTTTGCAACCCGCTCAAACAATTGTTCTGTGTACGCGATCTGTGTCACGAGGGAGAAAAAAGTAAAACCCGAATCCAAGACAAAATTTCGATCCCGGCTGAGCAATAAGTGGGAAACGTCTCGAAAATCCGAACTTGGGTGCTGAGTACAAATAATAGAAACTAGTAGTAGTGTCACGTGTGAACAAAAAGCTTCTATTCCGGATAAAGTCTTTTGCTTTGCAATATTTTACATGTCCGGCTTTTTAGGTCATGTTGTTTCTTTTTCTGCGCTTGATGAATATGGAAAAGTCGTATAAGTACTTAAATGTACTCTACTTGTATAATAAATTGTTTCTATAATGAAACTTTATGCATGATTATTCAATGTTTTTATAAAGTTTTATTTATTGATTTAAATTCACTATTATTCTTATTTTGTTGAGGGGAAACAAAAATTATTTATAATTACCAAATTACGTTTACACTGCTGCAAATTTTAGTGGCTTAAAAATGCAAGTAATTAATTTTTAGTCTAGTACAAATAAAGAACGATTATAAATTCAGCACATTGTAAACATCTATTCTAAATTTTAAAAAATCAGGTTTTTCATCTAAACATATATATATTGTTTTCAAATATTAAATAAATAAGTTTTACTTATACCTCACGGCACTTAATAAAAGGTTACCTACCCAAGAAATCAATTTTGTGGTTGGTTACAAATTTGTTATACAAAAAAGAATGTTTTCAATTTCTATTTCATCATGCATATGAGCTGAATTATGTACAATTTTAACAGCTAATTTATGATACGTATAATTCCTTGGAATCTTACAATTTCTGCATTTGGTCATATTCTGTATTAAATGAGCAGGATCGATAACCGTTTCCTAAGAACCATTTTTATTTGCATTTTGTAATTTAGAATTGCCAAATTTGCGCTTCGGAGCTCTAAATTAGCTGTTGATCTAAAAATGATAATTTAAAACATTTTTCATGCTTTACTAAATACCTACTAGTTTAAACACATGAAATGAAATGGGTTTTCAATTATTAAATGTCAAGTGCCTACATTGTTATCCAAATTTTTTCTGTAATAAGCTTAAAATAGCAGGCGCGACTAGACAAAAACATGTGTTTTTGGACTGTCTGTGCGTTTTATGCTTAATAGTTACAAAGAAATATTTTAATGTGTTCAACAAAACATGCTTGAGTCCAGTTTTACTAATAGGTAACTTGACAAACGTTGAGATTTTAAGTTGGAAACACGTTATTGTGTTATGTATTTTATTTTTGGCATCATGTTTATTGTTTTTGTAAAACTCTAAAAAGATTATCTATCTTTAGTATGCATTCATTCACGTTATATTTATGCCGAAAGAAGGTAGAGGTACAGTAGTATTGTAGTGTAGCTGGTATTAATTAGGTAAGCGACTTAAAAATATTCAATTTTTTCTAGAGCGCAATATATGTCATGGAAAATTTACTCTGCTTAGTATATTTAGTGATTTTTTTAAAGCGAACCAACTCACTAGCATTGAAGTTCAATTATATTGAACAATTACAAAACAAATAAATCTCCATTGACTAAACCATTACCTACGATGAAACGAGGACTAACGGATTTCTTCTTATAGCAATGCTTGATACGCAGGTGAGATTGATTTATAATATTACATAATCTTTTAATTATATCCATACGACCACGACGGCAATTAATTTCAGGTCTCACCAATAAGAGGACGGAATGCATATTTTGCGAACGACATTGGCAGATATGCCGCAACCAGTTCAGCCCCTCAGTTCATATATAGTCATATTGGAGAAAATCATTTCGGCAGAAAAATTTATTTGTTATGGAATTAATTAATTTTTTTTTCATTGTAAGGTTTTGTTACAATATATGCACATTTCAACTGTACAAATATTTAAATTTTACTAATTTTACCAATTCGAATAGTTACACATGTTACTAGGATCTCGATACGCAGAGGTTTGTTTTACAAACAATGTTCATACTTACAAATTACAAACTAATAATAATTAATAATTGAATTTTAAGGGTTAAAAACCACAAATCACAGATTTACAAAGATATGTGAGATTGGGGGAAAAGTCCGGCTTTAGTTAATTGAACGCGGCCAAGCACGGTTCCTCTATCAGCTGATTTAAAAAATGCACCACATGAATTTCTGGCAAATGTCAGGAAATAAAATTTAATTATGAAAACGGAGTTCTTAAATAAAGTAATCACAGTTGTGTAAATGGCTAATATAAATTTATGACATAAAACGTATATTGGCTTAAATACATTACCGACAGTCCTAGTAAAAATTGTATCGGTACAAAGTTAACCGTAAAAATTGATTTAAGTTTCAATAATACTATACTTAACTGCCTATGTCCAAATGCAAAATAATTTACCAAACTGTCTAATAAACTACAGCTTAATATTTGTGAGCTTTAATTTAGGCGTAAAGTAAGTAAAAACCTGATTATAACTCAAAATAAACAATAAATTGTAATTTATTTCAAATTGAAAGGCACCCTGCTTTGCCCAAAAAACCCACCTTCTAATATGCATGCAAGCATCCAAAGCATTTACAAAAAATCATTCACGTGTCATTAGTATCCATACAGCCCATGGGCTGTTGCCTTATTATGTCTAAGCCTCTAAACATTGGCTTTGCTTCTCATCTTGAAAATATGTCGCCAAAAAGTATAAACTCCATTGCAATGAATGGAATGTAGGATTCATGGAATTCCGGGTAATGAGGAGTCTCATTATAATATCATTAGTCTGTGAGCAAATGAAATGTTTACAGGTTTTTTTGGTTATGACTAACCACAAGTATCAAAAAATGGCGACAAGTATTGTAGTGGCGACTACATCCTGCTCACCAAGTACGTACAACGTAATAAATGATAATAAATATTTAAGTATCAAGCTAGTATGGAAGTTTTTACGAATCATTGAAATCCACTCCATGTATTCCGAACGCTTATGTTGGGTATTTAAGAAAATAATTGTCCTGATCAATTGGATTGTAAATTTAAAAAACAACAAAACATTGATTTTGAATTCCTAATTTCAGTAAATGTTGCGACTTATTTCATATGTTTATTCTGGTTTGTGGCATGATCTGTTTATGTGCTGCCATGCCATAAATAAGGTATATTGTGAGAAATCACTCTTCAAATAAGCAATACAATTTTTATTGATGTAATTTACATAATTTTGACCCATATTTGTTGAAAGTAATTGTTAAATATTTTTATGGTCATGCTTTGTTCATATTTACACTTACGAAATGAGTCTTTTCACGTGTCCTCACACCTCCCATATTTAAGCGTTCATCCCAGTCCATACAGGTTATGTTACCAAACATAGATT
>JAQIWO010001009.1:0-11423 GCA_034695405.1 Entomobrya muscorum | reverse complement strand
CTCCTTATCCGATCCATAGAAGGGTCCTCTTCCTTCCTGTCTTTCACATTGTGTTTGGGAGCCGTCATACATTGATATTGAGGCTACAGCAGAACTGTATATAGACATCGCCTTTGCGTTCCTTCGTATTTCAATCATTGAAAACACAACAGCAGCTTTTGTACCAAGAGTAAATAGGATACCTAAGTATAATATTTAAGAAGGAGGGAAAAACATCATTAAACTTGTTTTATCAAGAAGGCCACCGTGAGGAATACACAATCAAAAAGAGAGAACGCCAAACATTTCAAACCAGCCAGCCAGGCCACGAGGGCTACTCCTGATCTATCTTTAAAAAAACAAAATCATAATTTTAACTACCTACACATAATCATTTCAACAAACTTCATATCCAGCAGCAGCAGTTTTATACCACCACATACATGCTTTGATCATCAATCTCGGATGGACGGATTGCATATTTGCCCTCTGTTCAACTTGTCCACTGTCCCGCGATGATAAGATAACGAGCAAAAGCAGCCAAGCCAAAAGCCAACCAAAACGAAGCTCTCATCATCGTCATATAACTTTAACTCAATTATCAATTCAATTTTCCGTCATTTTCGTCATCAAAAAAGAAGGCTGGATCTATATACGTAGTGATTTAACATTTTTAAATGAAAAATGAATGTGTGTGACCGTATATCCTTATCAGCAAAAAATCACATGAATAGATAGAAAGAGACGGAGAGAGACACTGAGAGACAACTTCTCTTTCTTTCTTTATGGGGGATTCCTTGGCACTACAAGTTCCAGCAGTTGCAGCCTTTCCGCTCATCTGCTGCAACAGCAACAATAAATTTTAAATAATAATTGTTGTGGTTGTGAAGGGACCTTTATCTTTTTAAGCAACCATCGTAGTGAGATAAAAGCTCTAAAATCGTGACAAAATGATGCAGAGGGCAAGGGCGTACGGGGTAGCCCGAGACGATTCCTCATCGTCGTCATCTTCCCCCAGCGGCAGCATGATGGATAGTGCAGGAGGAGTAATTGGTAATGATAATCTGAGCAACAACTCGGATCTCAGATCTCGCTCACCTTCAGTGATTGTGAGAACGGGCGGCAGTGTGGTCAGACGTCGGAGGGACTTGCCATGGGGGATACGACTTATTCAAAAGTGTTCGGATTGGTGGTGTCCTGGCAGATCCATCGACAGAGATTTTTGGTACGGTAGTGTGATTATGTGGTTTAAAGTTTCTTGCTCCTAAATCATCAATTATTATAAGTAAACTATTATAATTAATCTACTTAACATCTTGTTTCTTTTTTACAGGTATCGTGTGTCCATTTTAGTCATCACCTACTTGAGCTACACCACGTACCACCTGTCCAGAAAACCAATTAGTATTGTGAAAAATGTACTGAATAGAAATTGTTCACAGCTACCTTCTCCAGCGGGAGTTGGAAATGACTCGACGTGGTGCGATTGGGCCCCTTTCGGTAGGAACTATTCACTTTAAATGCGTGTGTTTTTATGTCTGAAATTAAGTAAAACTAACTAGATGTTTTTTAAAATTCTACACAGATACACCCGACGCGGACGTTCTTCTTGGAACTTTAGACTCTGCATTTTTGTTTGCCTATGCTGCTGGCATGTTTGTCAGGTTGGTAATGCACTATTTTCATTAAATAAAAGGCTTCCTAATTTTAACTTTAAAAATTATTCTGGTTTTGTTGCAGTGGTTTTGTAGCCGAGCGAGTAAATCTACGGTACTTTCTCTCGCTGGGAATGCTCCTGTCAGGATTATTTACTTATCTTTTTGGGCTTGCCAAAGTACGCAATGTCCACAACCTATCGTACTTCATTCTGGTCCAAGCTCTTGGCGGCATTTTTCAGACCACAGGCTGGCCTGGCGTCGTTACAGTAGTAGCCAATTGGTTCGGCAAGGGAAAACGTGGTCTTATCTTTGGGATTTGGAATTCCCACACATCATTGGGAAACATTTTGGGTTCCGTGATTGCTACGACTTATGTGGATGACAACTGGGGTCTCAGTTTCATCGTCCCTGGGGCCTTGATTGGAGGCATGGGATTTATTGTGTTTTTGTTCCTCGTGCCTAAGCCACAGCACGTTCACTGCGCTAATCCTGACCACGAAGAAGGCGAAGGTCGCGCTAAAAATTCGACAAATAATGATCTCAATAAAAGTTCTGCAAGCGCGGGAAGCAGTGGCAGTAGTAGTAGGCACATTAGGTCGAAAAGATACTTGGACGATGATGATGGAAGTGACGATACCAGCCGCTTGTTGGCCTCTTCGGACGACATTTACGATCCGAGAGAGGATACACCAATGATAAGTCGATATGATCCTGAGGTGAAAATCAAGGCTGTGAGTTTTACAGAAGCACTGAAGATTCCAGGCGTTGTGGAATTCTCATTGTGTCTCTTTTTCGCCAAGTTGGTCAGCTACACGTTTCTCTACTGGCTGCCTCGTTACATCAACAACTCAAGTATGTTTTTGTAGTGCATATTTCACAAATTAATGCTTGAAAAGTGCTGGTTGTAACTAAAATTTTAAATTTTCTAACAGCGAGGTTCAGTGCATCTGAGAGTGGTTATTTGTCAACTCTTTTTGATGTCGGTGGCATCATTGGAGGAATCGTTGCAGGTGTAATTTCAGACTACTCCGGAATGAGCGCTACGACCTGCGCGGGCATGCTTTGTTTTGCTATTCCAATGGTTAGTTTTAATATTATATTATTGTGGAATAATACTGGCTAAGCCCTCGTCAGATATTATCTGTATCCTACAATTTATTATTATTTTTCAACATGTAGATGCTGGTGTATCAAAACTACGGCGCAGAAAGTCTCATGGCCAGCATCATCCTTCTAATATTAGTCGGGATTCTGGTGAACGGACCGTACGCCTTAATCACCACCGCCGTTTCCACCGAGTTGGGAACACACCCATGTCTCATGGGTAATGCAAGAGCTTTAGCCACCGTCACCGCTATAATCGACGGAACTGGTTCTATTGGTGCCGCAGTGGGACCATTACTAGCCGGCTCTGTGTCTGCAATAAGTAAAGACTCCGGCTGGAAATATGTCTTTCTCATGCTGATGATCGCAGATGTCATTGCGCTTATCGTAAGAGTTTATTTTTTATAACTATTTGTCCAATCAGAAGGTTACTAAAGCTCAATTTTCCAAAATTGTTTATCTGGCCATCAATAATTTTTTACATAATTATTTTTATTATAGTTGCTCGTCCGTTTGGTATCGCATGAATTCAAGAGATTTTTTGAAACCAGGCATGCCGCTAGGCTGAAAGTGACCATTCATGTCCATACGGATCCAAACATCCCACAACAAGTCTGACTGAATGACTAGCATAAATATTATAGGACGTGTATGATATGGCGAAGCAATTTCTTTTTTATAGTAATTTAAAAAAAGCAATGATTGTATTGCGTATTTATGAAGACAAAAATATATGAAAGAACGCATTTATATTTTCTGGACGGAGCGATTGTAGCAATAGCGCAGATGATGATTAGCGTGATGATCTTAAATCTATTTTGTGTTTGTGCAACTATGTGTGTATGTGGTGTATATAAAGCTGTTGTTTTGTTGATACATCCATATAAATTATTATTTTACGACTTACTCTACGAAAGTTATTTACTTTTTAGTTATTTTAGGTTTAGCTCATTTTGAAATTTAATTTATGTAATTCAGTTTGTAAAAACCCCGTAGAAAAGACATGCATGTTAAAATCTACAGAAAAAAGTAAAAGCGAAAACAATGCACTATTTTGTACCTGCAAGGGTTTATTTTACATTTCATGTTGTCGTTTTGCATGTTTGACTGACTGACGCTGATAAAAATAAATATTCAGATGGAGTTTTTGTATGGAAAAATAAAAAAATAAGTCTGCGACAGAAAAAAGTACTTTTAACCATATTTATACTCGCATTTAGTTGGAAAGGATTTTTTTAATGAATAAAGAAACAGTTTTATTACACCGCTTCCTAAAAAATTGTCGTTTTGTGGATAATGAAAAGGCTTTAAACAGAAAAGGGGTAATGTGAGATCCAAACCGTAAATTAACTACTATTATATTGCCTTTGAGCATTTGATTTACACAGTGAATTTTTAACGCATGCATATTTTGTTCATATATGTAATAATTATATTATCTTTATTATAAAACATCATGATTTTGAGGTCATCACCTGGGAATGGGGCATTGTGAGATCCAAGTTGCAGAATGAGGTTCACTATACGTATTGTTCTTAATTTAACTTACATCATTTTAATCCTAAATTTTGACCATGATCTCACTAACCTGTACCTGGGATGCCAGTTATGTGCATTATAAGAGCTGTGTAAGTAATCTGTATAGTTTTATTTTTTTATATATAAAGTCCATAGGATGCGAAAGACTCACCAATAAGAGTGAATAGAAATGCATGTGAAATTAAATGATTTTGATGCCCATCAGTCAGTATGCATAACAGCATAACATTCACATTGCTTTAAAACTAACAAATTCAATTCATTTTTTTAATATTCATCTGTCTATCAAGTAAATGGAGAGTGTTCATACAACGAAAGATCCATGTGATATGTGTCATTTTGATATGCAGTAAGAGAAATGCAAAAATTAACGATAATTTCTTGGAAGAAGTGTCATAAATTCATCTTATACCACGAAAGTTCTGCCCGCTAATCTTTAATATGATGTATCAACTTTAGAAATTAATAAATTGATGATAATACAAGATAATTAATTATATTGAACGATTCATTGCACTGGACGGCTCTCATATCATAAATTCAGAGCTGATTCCAGGGTTCTACTCTTGCTCAAAGATTTAAAAAAAGTTACAATGAGTTTATTATAAAGGTTTATCTCGTAGTTTTCTCCAAAGTTTCCCAAATTTCCAACGACTGGTAAAAAACATGACAACGGACAATTTATTTCGATTGTGGGGTCGGGGTGATTTGTTTCAGCTTGTATTATTGGCACAAGTTGTACTAATATTGCCAGCTTTGTGCAATGAGAATGCTCAAATCAGCATCCCGCATTCCAGAGTATCCAGAGGGTAAATATTATATGCAAAGTATAATAAGTTTTCAAACATAACTATATCCATATTATATATGCATACTATATTAAAGAAACTTATATTTTATTTACAATTAAGAATTAAAGATGTGTTTGAAAAAGATGAAAGATTTGCAACGTCCAGGGTAATCACGGATATGCATCGCAAGGTATCACAAAAGCATGCATCTATCTATGTACATATTTTTAAAACGATCCAATTCTGCACACTATATTCCACCAAAGAAATTTAGATTCAAACAAATTTTATATCATGTTATCAACAAAAATAGATTTTTAACTTGGAAAGTTCCGTGAAAAATATGTCAACTGGGATGAGCTCAATTCATACAGAGATGGAGAAAATTTCTGCGCAAAACACCAATCTGCGAGAAACGGCTATCGAGCAAACGGCAATCATGGAGACTTTGAATGGAGAGATTGAGACTCTAAAGCAAGTTTTGGCTGGACATGGGGACTTGATTGGGGAGTTGGAGACGCTTGGTAAATTATTTAATTTAAATTAAAGTCGTTTCTCTTTTCAACTTGATTATTATTGATTGATGATTATTTCAACAACTGTGTTGTTCTTTGTATTTTACAGCAACCGCAGATGAAAATTTGTTCGCTGTGTCCAGTAAGTTGACATTATTGTAGTCTTTGGTGTTCCCAGTCTTGTCAAGGTCTCTAACCCAATAATATTATGTCTAATCTCAATTCTCATAAACAGATCAAACTTGCGGGGGTGTACTGGTCGGTCAATCAGGCTCTATTCGCTTTTCAAGCCTGGCGCTGAGAGGAAAACCGGTTCCTTCGACGTGTATTTGGACCATTCGAGCAAACAATCGACGGACAGTTAAAGTTACCACAAGTTATTCCAGCGACATAACATACTACTCTTCCTCCTCGCATTCAATTGCCTATGTTTTTGAGGTTATGCAAATTATCAAAGCAAATGACACTATCAATACCGCCAATTTAGAGACAAAAATTACCAAGTAATTCCTATTATTCTTTTATCCAAAGATCGCAATCACAAAAACTCTTACGTTTTCTTACCATTAAAGTAATGTATGACTAACCTAAAATCTGTTAGACTGCAGCGAAATGTACATCACATTTTCACTGGCCCAGTCATCTTTGTCGTGTACGAGCTCGCTGGCGTTGTTAATACTTTCGAGCTGAGTTACGAGGGACTGGGAAAGCTGACAGCCAAGGATACATTCTTCTCACATGAAAGTCTTTCAGAAACTACTGGTCGTTTTGGCACCAGTCAAATGGAAAGTTCGAGGAGGGATGGAGCACCTGACAATGCAAAGTACTCCTGGGACTACGCTTCACTTGTCATCTCAAACTTTTCCACGAAGGCATACCTGGAAGCCGCATTTGAAAACGACACATGTGGGGACAATGACACTTCCTTTCTTATTCTTACAGACCTCATAAGCAACAGCAGCCGAACCGCTGTTGAGTAAGAACGCCTGCAAGTCTAACCTTAATTTACATGGCTGTTAGCCAAAACTAATTAGAGTTGGTATAAATTAAAATTCAAGCTGCTGTAAACAAGCGTGTGCAGGAAAAGATGCCTTGATCAATTACGGGGATCCATTTATAATCCTGATGTCGAAAAGGTTCCAGATGCCATTGAAATTCAATATTAGTTGGGGAGCGGAAACGCGATACCCATCCACCTCAGGTATGTAGGAATATGTCAGACACTACTACAACGCTGGCCATTTCTACATATCATGTTGACTTTTCTGTTTACACTTTAGGAACGGAACCTGGAAGTTCTACCGCTTACAAATGTGGAGGTAGAATTGGTGGGATCAGCGGAAGTATTTTTTACAAGCCACGAGTCGCATACAGGAATGATGAAAGGTGCATATGGGTCATTGTGCCACAACCTGGTCCTCGATCGTCCATCAAAATTGACATAGGTGCGCATGGAATTGTAGGTACTTCTGACCTTCTATACATGATGGAACTCACAAATGCTGATGGCACAGATCTAACTAATCCAAACATCACTCATCTACGCCGTTTTGGAACATATTACGCCCGCAGTCGAGAGCTATACATTGTCTTTTATACGGATTCGGAACGAATTGGACAAGGCTTCTCCCTCAGCTGGAAATCTGTTGGCGACTTGGATAGATCGGGGAAAGAAGTGTCGACAAATTATACAATTTTTAGAGGTGATAGTGGCCAAGGGTCGAGTTTGCAGTTGCGACCAGCCCGGTCTAAAAGCGTGTATCAGGTTTTTATTATTACACCCATGACACTAACTTCACACTCATATGGAATGCAGTTTGTGGTTAATCAGACTCAGCCATCCACTCCAAGCAATTGCAATGGTATCAGTATTTACACTGCCTTGAACGGACTATTAAGGAAAGGGAACATGCCAACGTATGTACAAATTATTAAAGCCAAAGCCACATCGAGTCTTAAAGACATTCTTTTATTTATTAATAGAAATTTCCGTTAACACTTTTTGTAGAAGCTGCAGTGAAGAGGCGTCACATGGAAGTGCGATAATTCACAACGCTGATGGAATGGCTTTGATTGTAGTGAAGGATAATACTACTGAGGCGCCTCCCGTGGCAATTAATTTCTCATGGCAAGAACAATTTGGAGATGGTACAACGTAAATAAATGTATTAACTTTTAACCTTTTAAATAGAAATAGTTTTGTAACCCTTCTTGTTTCTGAATGCCCCTATTTCAGATGACTCTTCATTTATCACCGTGGAAGGTAATAAATTTTCCAACAATTGTGTCCCATAAACGGAGTTAAAAAATAAATTTGAATCGAATATATTAATTCGAATATTTTTGCATAATTTAAACAGATAACCAATGCGGTGGTGTAATCATAGCAGAAAAGGGTATTCTCAAGTACAAGGTAGCCGAGGAATATTACAACAATGAAAGGTGCATTTGGTTGCTACAAACTCCCAACCACACTAGAATCTCATTGGATCTTTTAAAAGATGGTTTTGAGACATGTTGTGACAACATCATGGTAAATACCATAAATCCTCTTGATGGAACTCTGAAAAATGACACCAAAAACATCGAGTGAGAAAATTAAAATTTCAATTTTAAACCTACGTTTATACTAACCTCTCTTTACAATGTTTCTATGTTTCTGTTGTATTTACAGTCGAGCGAATCACACGAGAACATTTTTGACATCCGTGCTAGTCATCACTTTTCGAAGCGACAGTTCTAGTCGAGGCCGTGGCTTTGTTCTTCGATTTCATGGTCGTGGAGAAGCCAACGAATCTTCCGAGTATAGATATCAATTGCGCCATTACAACGAGCTCAGAGGAGAAATCGACTATCCCAGCTCATCGGATTGGGAAGACCCAATTTCTGGAGTTACAGACATTCTCGTTGTTGCAACAAGTATTGAAGTTCAGGGGGGTGCGGATGCGCAAACACTCGCTACAAATATTAGCTGGAGTTCAGGGGTTTTTAAGAAAGAAAAGGAAAAGTGCAATTACGAAAGCATTGTGTTTTACACAAGTGCAGGTCCAAGAGGTTGGCTTCCACGGAAAAGACTGCCAGAAGTGAGGGACATGGAGTCCTGTCCATCAGAAATTCGAATTCCTAGCAAAGCTCATATTTGCAGCACTGCTTACTCTGCATTTCTCGCCATTTATAGGCATTTACCAATTGATGAGAATGAAGAACCGGAGGACGAAAAAGAAATTTTGGGGGGAAGTATGGGATTCATTTTTGAAAAGAGTAAGCACTTTATACTTTATTGTAAATGTTTATATCGCCAGTCAAAACGTTTTAAGTATTGGTTTGGTTGTGGTTTCGCAGGCTCCACTTGTGGGGGAGTAATTATTGGACACGCTGGGGAAATCAGTTACAAGGAAGATGGGAAATACGCAAATCGGGAAAAGTGCATATGGCTGGTCCAGGCGCCTCAAGCCAAGAAAATAAACTTTGTCCTGGAGAAAAGTGACTTTGAAGTCTGTTGTGATCTTGTGTACATTTACACTATTAACAGAGATGGCACTCCCGTGAGGGCAGTTTCCTTCCAGTAAGTTGGATTTTTGTCGTTTATCCTATTACATAAGATGATAGTAATTTAAGATTTACCCACTTTCAACAATGCATTTTAAATCACATTTTGATAGGCAAGGCAACATCACTTCCGCCGTTGTCGATGGGCCCGTAGCCATCGTCATATTTTCTTCCGATCACTCTGTCAACGGACTTGGCTTCCGCCTCACCTACTCGACAACAGTGAATGCTACCGAACCATTCCCATTCGCATATCTTTTGGAGCATCGACATGAGCCCATGGGAAATCGGTTCGCAGTCCCAGTCGAAGAAGCCCAGTTGGTTGTTACAGCTTTTAGCAAAGAGCCATTCGTTGATCCTTTGGAGCATCTCGGACGAACGATTCCGCCCACGAATCAAATCAACGTGACCTCAATGCGGACGCAAATCGCGGAAAATTGTGCGTCCGACACGCTAACAGTCTACAACGTGTTAGGCAGGGTGGAGGGCCTTGTTGCCCTCAAATCTTTTTCCGCCCGAGATATTCTGAAAGGCGCCTCACGAGAGAGGATTGTGAATGGTAACTGCACTGCATTGGGAAATGGGCAATTTACAAGCTGCGAAAGCATAGCTGACTGTAGCGATGCTCCGACACATAACGTTTTACTTGTAAATGGCACCTCTTTCGTTGCTGTGTACAAAAGTGTGAATGTCTCATCCGGAGACTTGAAAAATAGAGGATTCGTCATGGTTAGTAGTATAAACGAGACCTCTGATTTTGAAGCAGCACTTAGTTTACATTTGTATGCACTGGGCCTCGGCTCTGGTTCTGGTCACCATGGACATGATGAAGACTATACATTTGACTATGATGGGAGTGGAAATGGACCGTCTACAATTAGACCCCATATTTTGAGACAACCCACTGAACCCTATTGACGGATGGGACGGAGACGAGCCCCTTTTTCATTCATTTTATTGTAGAATGATCTATAGAAAAAATAATAATTTTCAAAGGATATTTTTTAAAACTATTAATTCATGCTAATTGTACTTCAAAAAAAGTGCTGACGATTTCTTAAAATAAAAAAAAGCAACTCTTTTAAAATAAATTTTTGCATTGATGATTCAAGTACCAGATTTCCACCAGTGAGGGCGGATTTTCATTCAGATACAGAAAGAATGCATGAGTGAGTGCATGTTAAAAAAGGGTTAAGTTCAAGGCCCAATTAATTAAGCACACTATATTGTGATTGAATGATAATTGATATTATAAATGATTTTAATGAATGTAAATCTGGTAATGTATTGTAAAGATGTTGCTGAGTTTATTAAGACTTTTAGCATGACATCCCTCATGAAAGAAATCTTGGTAAACTTGGTAATCTTGGAAATCATTGTTCTTCTCTTGCAGAGAGATAATATTCGTTTGAAAAGATCAAAATCACAATTTCCTCTCGTTTCTTCCTCATGCGCCTACCTCTTATCTAAATAAGAGATTCATTATAAATTTGAGTTTAACTAAACTCAACGCACGGTATTCAGTGATCGTTTGCTGGCCAACACCTACTAATCATTTCAATGACAGTAAACTGCATCTTTCCGTAAATAAGTACAAACGAGAGATAAAATTTAATTCACATCTTTTATTCCAAAGATATGAGTTTATTTACAACATCACAAACAGTACGCACACACACATACTTACAATAATTATACATTTACTAAAAATATAATTATATATTTTACACCCTAAAATATTGGTAGTGATTGTGAAAAATTGTATTTTTTCCAGTACCCTTCTTAATTAAACATAATCTTAAAACAAAATACAAATGTGCACAATATCATAATAGTCGTATTTAAGCTATTTTTTACTTAAGTGTAATTGGTTTTTAGTCAATGCTCTTTTACTTTTAGTCGTAGAGTAGCCGGTAAATGCTGCACTCTTTGTACATGCAAGCGGATATCAGCAAAACGCGAAAAGGAAGCATGATGATAACTAATCAAGGCTAATATTTTATGCGGTATTAGCATTTCTTGAGGCCTTCATCAATTCGTTGAGTTTTGGAGACATGGTTTCGGCTGGCATGTTTTTCATCAGTTCTGGAATATACTTGGAGCAATCGGAACCCAGAAAGCGGACCTTTTGGAGTGTTCTTCCATGCAGCAGCGGTTTCACCAGGGGCCAAATGTAATTCAAAACCATTGGTGCTGTTCGATAGATAACAATCAAGACGTGTTCATACATAAAATTCAAAAGAAAGACAGAAATGTTATTCCATTTTTCATGTCTAAAACTTATACTG
>JAQIWO010001008.1:0-11425 GCA_034695405.1 Entomobrya muscorum | reverse complement strand
TATAAAATATAAACATACTAACGTATATATATGCTCATATATATAAAATAATCTATAATTTTTATTGGCTTTTATTGCTAAGAAGAAGTGACAGCACGTTAAGTAAATTTATTTTATAACCATATACCTTCAAATTCACAGAGTGAAGGGAGACGATAATCAGCAGACCAGAGTTGAGAAAAGACGTAGAACTCAACTCTCAAGAGATTAAACAAAGTGAAAATAAAATTATAATCTGCAAGTGCTTTCACATCCATAAAAAACATAATGGAGGAACAGATTACTGAAGGAATGGCACCAGCGGTGATTTAGATGTTAGATAATAATATGTACTACTGTGCATTCACAAATTCACAATGCAAGGAGGATAAGAAGATGAACACGAGCGAAATGATTCCCGTCATCGCGTCTTTTTCCATTCTTGATCTTGACTTTCAGGGATTGTTCCGGGTCGGGTATTGCCAGTCCCAGTGCAATATCAGTTTTGGCTATCAGCCAACGTTAGGTAAATACGGAAGAATTTTTAGAGTTGAGCTTAAGAAACGCTCATATTACACGTAATAATCAACCACCAGCACTCAATTATACATCTGTGTGAATTAGGTATGAATCGGAAATCTACACCCGAAACAAAAATCAAAAGATCCTTGATTCTATTGTAAACAATTTTATAGCATGCATTCACGATGCACCTCCAAGACTAACGTATCTACAAAAAAACTCGAGAAATCTTCCACTATCTTCTTTCAAATTTGTTATTGATTGTAAGGAACTTATAGTTATATTTAAGGCATTTCCATATTCCTTGCTCGTGTGAAGAGTAAAGCTGCGCCAATGTTTTTTTCTTCATTCCAGAGTAGTGCGTACTACGTTGACAAGTCTGTTTATTTTTAACAAATTGTGCAGTTTCACATTCACAAAATAAGATTACTTGACTCTTGTGTTTTCTGCATTGAAAATTTACAAAATGTTTTAGTAGCGTCTATGATAGATACACCATGTATGGATGGATGGATTCTGCAGCATCACATGACTGAGCTTTTAAAGTCGGCAAATGTATAAAACATCGCACAAGCTATAAAAAGTCGAGAAAAAAAATCTAATCAAATTCTGTCAACTGAAATATAAGGAAAAAAGAGCTATCAATATTGAATTCCTTCCCCAATCGAGCTTTTATTACGGTATTCATGAACAAGATAATAAAAATGCAATGCATGCATTCGGCAATCTGTATTTTTCATTGAGATAGGTGAACTGAAGGAACGGTGGTGGTGCGCGGTTAAACTATAATAATCTAGCTACCACCACCGCCACTAGTTCTAGACATGTCTTAACCTTCTGTGTTTATGTACATCGCATTACATCGCTGTATTAAAATCAAGTTTATGGGTTCCTATACTCCACTGTCTGCAGTTTCATGTTCCAACACAATAATATGCTTATTCATTGTTTTTGCTATTTAATAAACAGGAGCATGCTTAAACATTTGGGCAACTGTACAATCACGCCGTGATTTTGCAAATACCGTGCCTTCACGACCTGAACGGAAATGATTCTCTCTTCACGCCCAAGGAAAGATAACTATTTTCGACTAAACACATACTCGTCTTGTTATACATCTCGTTCGTGAATGACTTTGACTGAAGCTCTTGAGTGTTGTCTTTTGAATGCATTCCCTTCGTTTTGATAAAGTGGTGTGTTGATTAAATATTCTGCTGCGGCACGTACCTTATAAGGTGAGATTTTATCATAAATATAATGACCAGTGTACGACAGTTTGCGTTTTAGCATTAACTGAACAACATCCATTTCATTCATTGTACGCGGGATGCTCTGGATGCATGTATCAAGATTGTTTTCCACGTTGACTACATTTCCTTTCAGGCTCCATTGCCCATGTGTTGGATGACCTTTCAAACGTATCTGCATAAAAGGTAACCGCAAAGAAACGAGCCGTTCCTCTAACCGGTTAAGTCCCTGCAAATAATACGATTTCTTGTATAATGCAAGGCGATACAAACGGCCTACAAGTAAAAACGATAAACGCAAGAAAATAAATGTAAATATTACCTGTAGCGGTTCGGGTACTTCAGGAAAGTCCAGTCCATTGGAAAGACACATTCTAGAAACCTTGTTCTTCTTTGCGTAAGTGTAACAGGTACTACACAACCTATGCTGCTGCTGCGACACGTGTAAAATCTTCTGAGCATTTTCTTGAGAGCAGATTTTAACAAGCTTCTCCATATCTGTTTCAGTAGTAGATTCTTCATATAGTAATGCCCCACAGCAGGAGCAAATAAAAATCGGACCCTGCTTGATTTTACTTAAATATTTTTCATGCAGTTTATCATACGCTGATTTTTCTTCCCGTCTCTTCTTGTTTTTGCAGTTTGAGCTAATATTAAGGTCAAGCCGACGACGTACTGGGTCCAACCTTTTCCGAGCTCTCTGAATGGCATCTTGGTTTTTTTCTGGTGTACGGTATACATGGCTTTCACGTCTTTGCTGTCGCCTGGCTGAAGCTTTCGGATTTTGCCGCAATTTGAAATCTGGTGTTGATCGTAGCAGCTTCATGGATTCACGTTTCTTTTTTAGTTTAATCTCCCGTGTCGATCTGACGATCCGTCTTGATGTTCTTCTTCGAAATTCTCTGCGTTGATGTAATCGCCGTAATTTTTCGATTGACTTTTTTACTGCACATCTTCTATTTACTTGATGCGCTAGTTTCCGTCGAAGGTTATCACTTATCCGTACTTCTATATTTTGCCTTTCTTTTTGTTGTGCTTCCTTCCGACGAAGGTTGTCTAGTTTTTTCACATCTTCGTTTTGCCTTTCCTGTAGCCTTGCACTTCTTCGCCTGACATTGTCAGCTAATTTATTTTCTTCATCATGTCTTTCATGCTGTCTGGCTAATTTACGACGAAGATTGTCCATTCTCTTTTTTGCTTCAACTTGTCTTTCCAGAAATCTAATTGACTTTCGACGCTGATTTTCTTGATTCCTTTTATCTTTATCTGCCCTTTCTCTCCGATGGGCAATGGCTCTCTGTCGGTTTTCTAGACGCCTTTTTTCTGCATCTTCCCTTTCCTTTTGATGAGCAATAGCTCTTCGTTGGTTGTCCAGACGCCTCGTTTCTTCATCTTCCCGTTCCTTTTGAAGAGCAATAGATCTACGTTGATTTTCCAGACGCCTGATTTCTTCATCTTCCCGTTCCTTTTGATGAGCAATAGCTCTTCGTTGGTTGTCCAGACGCCTCGTTTCTTCATATTCCCGTTCCTTTTGAAGTGCAATAGCTCTTCGTTGGTTGTCCAGACGCCTTGTTTCTTCATCTTCCCGTTCCTTTTGAAGAGCAATAGATCTACGTTGATTTTCGAGACGCCTAATTTCATCATCTTCCCTCTCCTTCTGATGGCCCGTGGATCTTCGCTGATTTTCTAATTTGCGAAAAGAATTGTCTTGCCTTTTCCCCCTTTTTGCTTCTTTGTCCTCCTTTTTTCTTCGCTGCAAACTTTTCTTTTTTGTTTTTGGCATTGTATTTTCTGAAAAATGAAATAATTTACTACAAACGTCAAGTCTCCAAGACAATTCTAACAAACAATATATTTATCCAAGAATTAAACCAATAGTGCAAAACAATGAGGCGGTACCATATCAATTTAAGCTAAACCATGGATTTTATAATTGATGAATATCAAGATTAACGTGGTCGTTTTTACTAGTACACAACATTTCTTTATTGGTGTTGTTGAATACTTATTATGAACCTAAAATCATTTAACTCCAATCAAACTATCTTACAAAAGCCCAGTTATCTAGAATGGACAGAAATATCAGCTTATGAGTATGGGTATGAATACTGATTGAATTGTGTAGGCTACAGTCTCAGTCCACCGCAATAAAATAAAATAAACAAAATATTTTCCAGCTGATATTAAAAAGGTACAAAAGCTCAATTTTCTTTATTTTGGCACAACAATCATTCAATTTTATCAACGTACAAAGTTATACCCTTAAACACTTATGAGCAACAGCGTTGTTTAAATTACAAAGCAGCATTGGATACAATATTCAAATGGAAAACCATCAACGTTGAAATCAATTAAAATCACCAACACAAGATTTCAATTGGTAGATTCTGTTACGTTAAAAATAGCCTAGATACTATACACACAATAAAACATTTGGTTCAAAGTTTTCCGGGCTTGAGTTTTCAGTCATGAATTGGCTTGAGAGGTATTCTGCCTTATTTGAAAATACCTAATAACAGCATTTGCTTTTTTCGGTTAGTTAATGCATTTAAAATATTCACGTTGATGCTTTTTTATTTCTAGGAATCCGTCGGTTCCTTGGACTTTGCTGACTGAGCAGCACAGAATGTGCGAGGACATTTGCCAAATGGTATCAAGTTTTACCTACAAAGGTAAACTTGAAAATGCTCCTAGTGTGATGGATACTCCAGATTGGGTGGAAAGCCTCAAAAGAGCATTTAACCCGCCTCTGACATCTCAGGCTGTGGTGTACAAACATTCTTTTCCTGCGACCGAGGTTAGGAAACTTCATTCTCTATCAGAAATTTAATTATAAATGTTAAATAAAAACAGCAGTAGTATACGGTGTGTGTTTTGCAAATGTTTTAGGCTGGAACAAGTTACATCAACGTTGAAGAGGCAAATCTGACAAAGCAGATATGCGGACTTCTCTTACAGCGTGGCGTCCAAAATCATCAAATTACTGTTTTGACTTTGTATGAGGCTCAAAAGGGCCTATTGATCAGCGAATTAGGCGTCATGGTAAGGGAAACAGCAGATATTAGAAGCGTTTAACATAAACACACACAAAAAAGGCACTGGGTTGACATTTAAGCTCCAAATTTGTCTTTTTTTCTTTCAAGGACATCGATGTTCAAAATGTTGATGCTTACCAAGGGCGAGAGAATGATTTAATTATTCTTAACTTGGTACGAGGAGGAGGAACTGAGATTGGATTTGCTTCTAACCAAAATAGATTGAACGTAGGGATCTCGCGTGCGAAAAAGTTTTTGTTCATATTATGCAATATGGAGACGTTTGAAAATCATCCGAGTCAAGTCATCAAACGGTTCTTAATGAATTTAAACAAGGCCGATTTGAGGGTTCCAGAACGTGGAGGAGCATCATTTACGATTTAATGTAATATTGGATTCAACGTTGATTATGATAAGAAAATTAAATGGCAACATTGTACTACCTGTACCAATATATACCCTCTTATATTAATTTTTGTGAAATACATACTGCTTACAATCGTTTGATATACCAGCTGGAGTAATTGCTGGATATTGTTATGTTTAATAATAGGTTTGTACTAATAGTGACGTCAGTCATATTCACATTTATGTTGCAATATTATGTTCCACGTTGACTAATGTAGAGAGTACCTTATTAATTATTGTTGAAGTAATTTGCTATTTGATAAGCTGATTAAAAAAAATTTCCTTGAAAATTATTCTGTTTTCGGATTAATATGTACCAACTGTGGCAAACCATTTATGATGTATGATAATAACTACCAACATTCCACGTTGATTTTTGTAAATAAAATTATGTAATGACAAAAATTTATTTTTATGTGTGCCGTAATTATTCATTTCTTTTTTGTTTATATTCTGATGCATAAACTATCCTTGATAAATAACAATACCTTGAAATAATATGCGCATAATTAAACATACAAGCATAAGTGCATTTTGCCAATAAAAAATTACTGAATGCATACCTTGTTACTGAGAATGTTTATCGCTTTTTCTGACTCGCTGTTTCTAAGTTTCTAAAAGTGGTGCATTGAATAAGATTGGCCGTTGGAAATTCCCTAAAGTATTAGTTATATAAACGACAAAAAAAAATCACGGTCTAAGGCCTTAAAATTCATGCTTTAAGGTTTTATGCATAACGTTTAAATCCCAAGAATCGGATTCAAAAATGTACAAATACAAATAATATGAAAGTTAAGGAATTGAGAAGCATACTGAAGAAGAAAAAAATGCATCTATAAAAACACGTAATTTATGCTGTGTATCGTTATAACTGAAATGTATGCTTATCATAATTAGCATTTAAAACAAACAGTTGTACTGATTTATCATGGAAAGTTGTTCTGTAATATATTTTATCGAATATATTTAATGAGTTTGTTACGATGATAGCATGCTGCTTGTAAAATGAAATGCTAATTCATAGAAAAAACGAAATCCTTTATTTGGAGATTTTTTTATTCAAAAGGGGATTCTTAATAATTTATTCCATTTTTTTTGCTAATACGTAAGGTTCAATCAACGATGGTAATAATACTTACGGAAGTTTGATCAACGTGGATATAACTATTATAAAATATATTTCTTAGTTCCAATTTATACACAAACCTTTATGATAGCTGTAGTAGGTTTCATACACAGAAGCCTGCACATTACAATTTGAAAAGCAGTAATCAATGTGTGTGCCGTAGTCAGTTGTTACAACATTGTTTTGCAGAGCGTTTTGCAAACCAAACTTATCAAAAAATCTTGATATTTTCCCTTTTTCTTTCCGAAAGTCAATATTGAAATCTCCAAACACGATGAGTTGGCCAGAAATTGGTTGAAGTGTATCTTCTAAAGTTGCAAGAAATTGGCTGTCAGGAAACCTGGGATGTTTATAGCATAAAACTAACTGCATTGTTTCAATTTGAAATTGGACCAGAATACAATGTGAAGTCTCTGCGCTCCGCTTAATAACCTTTACATTTGTGCACTCGCCTAGAAAAAAAATCAACGTTGATTGCTCAAAAAAGTTAACGTTAAAGCATTGCTTCAGAAATTAAAATACATTTACATTACCATTCTTTTCGAACAAAATGTACCCTTCTGAATTTCCTGTATTGCTAGACTCTTCTTGGCCACCAACATTGAATCCATTAAGCCTGCACAAATACCCCGGTTGTACTCTTGGTTCAACGAATGCAAGCACGTGACTGGACATGATGTTGGGGTCTGCTTCAACATCTAATTTATGAGTTTCAAATCCTTCAATATTATGGTAGTATAGTTTATGTAAAGCGGTTACATTTTCAAAAAACCGCAGTGACAAATTTACTGGCTTTGATCGCAACCGCTCCATTTCAACAGTAACGTCATCATTGTCGCCCGGATAACTTGGTGCCTTAAAGCTTCCCGAAATGAATAGGCCATCTAGCGTTTTTGCTCTACTACAGGCTACATACAGCTGTTCTCTGCTTAATCTGCGTTTCATGCTGACAACTACACAATCCATTGAAGATCCTAGTGACTTGGCGATTGTCATCGCGTTAGCAGCAACAAGTGGGATTTGCGTCCTCAGCAGTTCAAGCCCGGGATACATACGCGACTTACTTAAACTTCGTGTAATGCGAGGAATTGGAACGTAGTTTTCTGGAATGCAAGAATTTCGGATCCGCAAACGATTCTTCGAGCGTTGAGACATTCCAATTAGCGGGTTGTCAAACTCCAGCCATGCAACAGTTGGGATTCGTTCTCCTGTAGTAGCTAGACCATACTCAATTTTTCTAAGCTTTCCAGTGGCGCCATTAAATAAACCATCGGAAACATCAATATTTGTTGTAACAAAATATGTTGCGTCAATTTGGAGATGGGTTTGATAGGGTATTCCATCGCATTCTTGTGTTGTAAACGATTTTGCATCCTGTTGAAGTTTTAACTTCTGTGCTGCAGTTCCTCTACCTATAAATCCATATACCTTACTCGTATCTTCCATGAGATTTTAAATAAAAATATTTATGATGATAATAAAAATAATCAACGTGGAATGCTACCTTTGGTTCGGTCACAAGCAACAGATAATGATCCCTCGGTATTCAGTGTCTTATGAAAAGTATCATTGTGCTTGCGACAATCCTCGTTGAAAGGGAATAGCCAAATTGCGTCAAACGCTGGCTGTACTTCATCATTGATCTCACGAGACTTAATTAACTGAATATCTTCCTCATCCATTACACCATCAGCCATGTTATTAAGAGCTTTGCAGAATTTCCAGTCTCCTTTTTGTCTCATGATTTCATCCAATTCGAAGAGCTCAAAATCTTCCCAAAGGGGATTCACAGCAACGGCAGAGTACAGTGGGCAACTCTTTGGAGGCTTGAAAACGTGATGTTTTGGTCCTCCTGGAATTGGGGGAAGCTGCCGAAGATGCCCGCATGTAAGAACACACTTTCCTCCAAACGTACTAGAAGGTCCCGCTCGAAATATTTGATTTCCACGTTGATTACAATGGCTAAACATGTTTCCGCTTACCATTGAAATCTCATCGATAACGAAAATCTGAGTATTATTAAATTTTACGCGAAGTGAGTTGGCAACACTCTCATCCAAGTCAACGAGCTTACCACCATATTGCGTTGGAGGTAGTTTAAACGTGCCATGTAGTGTCATCCCAAACACATTAAAGGCTGCTTTTCCAGTGGGTGCACTAACTGCGATTGGCATGTCTTCCGGTGAAATTGATTGTATTTTGTTACAAAAACGCAAGTAACTCTGGACAACTGCGGTGATCACATGACTTTTACCTATAAGATAATTTAAACATAGATAAATGAAATAAATAGCCTTTAAAATATTTTATGGTCCGTAGAAAATTATTTCTATGCGTTACCTACGCCGGCTCCTCCAGTTAAAAAGATTTTGAATGGAGTCAATCCTGTTTTCAAGCAATGAAGAACGTGTAAAACAATACGTCGTTGCTTACGATTAAGTGACCTCATAATACTTTTGTATGTACTGTCTTCTACAAGTCTTGGTGGCAGAAACTTTTCCAATACAGATGATCGCGTACGTGAACCAGTTAAAAAACTGTCTACATATTGATCATTTTCTATTAGTTCAAGTCCAGTAGTTAGGGCTTCATCGTCGTTGATATCAGGTTCAACTTCGTTGGACTCAATCTCATGAATGTAATCTTGAAGAATCCTTTCGTCAACATCCCTGTCATTATAGTAAGGCTTGGAATTTTTTATTATGTCTTCCAGTTTTGCTTTGGCTACTGTTTCAACGTCGATACTATCTAACTCTTCACTCTCATTTCGCCATGGAATGAATAGCATAATTTGTTCTCTCCAATATTCCTTTGGATTTTCTTTTAAAAAATGTCGAAATCTAATTATTTTTCGTTTGGTTCGTCGTCGAACAAAACCGCTACCATCCAACAATGGAATGACCTTTGAATATCGCTCATTTAAATCTGAAAATCAACGTTGATAGTATCTGAGTCTATTAAATTACACATGATATGTACGAGTTTATAATAGACTAATTAAATTTTACCTTCGTCCTGGTTTTCATTATCGCTGGTTTCTTCCTCGTTTACCTTCTTTCTAGTCCTTGTTTTGCTAAATTGGTACATTGATGCAAACTCCGCTAAACAAACATCTTCTAGTTCTGACGGTCTGTTTATATAATGATCATTTAGTCCTTTCAAGAGGATGTCCTCACTGTCATCCGGAAGTGTCGCGAGTTCTTCCTTGGGTCTCAACATTCCTACCCGTTCCAATTTTGGAGCTGTGTTGATGTACACGTCTGACCTGCTTGAAAAGGTGTTCGGAAGACCAAGCAAAAATCCCACGCATTCTTGGGCTGAAACTTCAGAACCGTTGATAAGTATTCTTGCAAACTGTTGCAATTTGTTTTGAATTGATTTGTTCCCAGATCTAGCGTCGTCCATTGCCTTCCTCAAGAGCTTTGAGACACCGCCTTCAGTTTTTAGGACGTATCCTGCGCAATATTTTGCACAAGCATATGGATCCAGCACGAACTGTATATCCATGTTTGCCCGCCAAGCTAGCATGATTGATTTGTTGTAGGCGTTCACATATATCTCGCTCGTTTCTCTCTGTAGTAGATTTAAGGCTTGAGCGGACACCAAGTAGATACTCATTTTCTGTCATTTCCATGCTCTCAAGAAAGCTAGGGAAGTCTTGATTAGTTTTATCTGTTCGTTTTATGCTTGAAAGTTTTTCGTGAATCTTCGCATAAGTTTCACAGGCTTTTTTTCTTTCGGCATTTTCAGTGTCCTTTGGAAATGGTGTGATGATTTTAGTGCTCGGCATTGGAGGCTTTGGATATCCAAAACGACAGTTTGGCGTCCTCTTTCCACCTTTCCGACATGTATGGGAATGCTTGTGTATCTGATAACCAATAAGCTCTTCCATTTCTCCTTCTTCATCACGTCTGCATGTAATAAAATCCCAATTCCCTGGATAATGAATTTTTAATGACATGTATATATAGGGTAGCCAGATATAATATTAGCCATAGAAAACTCATAAATGTGTTAAAATCAACGTTGAATCTACCTTGCTCATACTTTGGTGCATCCTTTAGCCAGTACAAACCATGGGAATGTGGAGATCCACGCATTTGAAACTCAACCCTGCTGTAGTGATCTTCAACTCCATAAGGGGAAAATACACCGTTTTTTGGTTATAATAATTCTGTTAGAAGAGCTTTGTATTTCCTATCGAAGTGGCGCATGCAAGTTACAGGGTCGTCCCTAATCATTTCCGATTTTTTATCGAAAGTTAAATTCTTAAGGTCATCATCGTTGAGATCTTTGCCTTCCAAAACCTTGGCCAGGTGAGTCAGCAATTCCACCCATTTAGTCTCTGCAGCTGACAGAGTAATGAAAAACGAGCAAGCTCCGAATTGACGTACCATTGCAACCAATTTTTTCATCTGGGCTTTCCAGTAAGCTGGAGATGAGCGTAGAGTATTGAAAACAGCGTATCCATCATCAGTGTAGATAAGATTCTGTACAGCAGTATCATTTTTTAATGTTCCAGCGGTAATGACTGCGTCATTATTCCCGGTTTTTCTCTTGCGTAGAGCGACGTGATATTTATCGTACGCTTTTTGGTTAAAAGATTTTTTGAACATCCACAGAATTTTCTCCGGTTTTGCTGATCTTCTGTC
Organism: Entomobrya muscorum; assembly: GCA_034695405.1. NCBI lineage: Eukaryota > Metazoa > Arthropoda > Collembola > Entomobryomorpha > Entomobryidae > Entomobrya > Entomobrya muscorum. The sequence goes on along the minus strand of JAQIWO010001008.1, from coordinate 456 downwards.
ATAACGTCGCAGTTCAGATTTTGCAATATCTGTGTAGGTAAGTCTAACATCTTTCGAAATATCTAACCTTTGTCCACAATAAATTGTAGGAAACGAAAGAAACTCCGCATCCGGATCTCTGCTTAACGGAATCGGTATGTTTCCTTCACCTGGGGCGATTTTTATTCCAAGGGAACTAAAGTCTTGTGCGTAATGAACTAATGTCTCCTCAGCTCCAGTGAGCTCTGTTTCACCAGATACTTCTGATGTGTCGGTACTGCGCTCTTCGTTGAGACTATTACTTTCATCTTGAATTTCATTATCTGGGTCTTCAATTATGAAGTCAACAGTTTTGGCTGGATCAACGTTGATATTACTCCATCCGTCTGAGAGCGTCACTCCTTCGTTTTGATAAAGTGGTGTGTTGATTAAATATTCTGCTGCGGCACGTACCTTATAAGGTGAGATTTTATCATA
>JAQIWO010001007.1:0-11430 GCA_034695405.1 Entomobrya muscorum | reverse complement strand
AGTCAGTCATTCTTTTTATTAAAGGTGCGATGACAAGTTCTAATGGTAAAAACAAAAAATTCGTAATTTGTTATTGAATATTCTTGGAACATTAAAATAAACTTCTTTAATCCATTTGTTACTTAACTGTACATTTTTCTGTGCCGAATCTTCTGGAAATTGAGTAAGTCACATTTTGAATACGTGGAGTAGCTATTATTGGTGTCTAAGGGAAATAGGTCACTGTTTTTTAGAGATCCACCATTGTTGTTTGCATCAAACTAAGGCAAGCTACTATGTGGATATTCCATAGTGGACTGCCAAATAATGATGTTTGTCTCACAAGCAAGCTATGATTACCACACAACGCAACCAGGTTTACAAATGAAATAATAAACAAGATTTTGTTTTTAACTCTCAATAAAATGGTCAGCAACCGGTTTTAAGGACTTACTAACAAATGTAATTCTGAAGGTCCCACTCCACTTCAGTATCTTCCAGATTTTTTATTATTTAGGAGTCTTCACAAAAATTATGGAATTGTGCAGTGAGAAGCTTCAGAAGCGGTGAATGGAGTTAATCCTGTCAGTGTTGAAAAGAATGTAACTTCAAATTTAACCAAACCAAATTTGAGCATTGTATTTCGGGTTTTGAATACGGGTTTTGATTGCATTTTTCGTTTAGTTAGCATTTATTAATTGAGAAACAAAATGCTCTTGAAGCCAATGATGAGTAAATTAATGAAAAGAAAAACGCCAGGCTATCAATTTTATTATACATGTATAGAGAAAGAGGAAGTATATTTAGTTGAAGGAGTCGGACGTAAGGTTCAATACTTTAAAATCCCACGATTTCTCTTGTAACTATGCAAAACTCCTTTCAGGAGTACCCGTTGCTCAGGTTGACTCTCCTAGGTGGAATATTATTCTTTAAATATTCTCTTAGGCTTTTGTTTTCTTCGTTTCCCTTGAGTTCAGGGTCACGTAATTCAGATAGTTAGTGATTTTGTCACTGGTTTAATTGGAAACATGTTCATGCTTAGCAGACCACAAAATCAAAGAAAGGGTGTTGTTCAGTGTTGCAAAACATGTTTCAAACTCAGACTGTAAAACACACAGACTTTAAACTACACTCACATCATTCACTAAAGTAAAACTATGCATTTATTGCCATTGCACCCAGTAACAGGGAAATCATAGAAAACAAATCTTGTTTATAAAATGAAAATCGATGTTTTTTGACAATTTCTTGTACCAGTTGACCAACTCAATTTACGAAGAAGCAAAAAATTATTTAGTGAACGTATTCGTCAATATCACCATAACATGTAATTCAGACAGCGTAAAACATTCCTTTTAAAAATGCATTCAGCCCGGCAAAGTCGTACAGAGTATGATCCTACTTACACACAGCATTCTTATCCATAAAAAGATAAAGTTTCAACAACATGAGTTTTCGAATTGGTATGCTTGCTAGTACATAGAATGTAACTTTAACGGATTTTAATTCAGCGTTGGAAACACTTTTTGTTAGTCATTAAAAATCTGAAGGATACTTTTGAGTGCAGTAATACTGTTTTGTCATTTGAAAAGGACAAAATAAACCAGAGACACACAGCAAAGAAAACAAAGACATCAATGGAATTGATCTCGGCCATTACAGTGCTACCATGACAAATACTTCATCTTTCCATTTAAGGAATGTTATTTTGCGTTCACATTATCTCATTCCAAATAAAACATGTATTTGCTTATTTTTAGACTGGCCACAGAAGGAGCAACAATCTTCCTGCAAACTGACAACCGAGAAGGATTGGAATAGTGTAAAATTCACAGTTGAACTTTTAGTGTGTAAAATAGTTACTTTGTTATTTCAGCTCATGTCAATTATTTTGAGGTTTCGTAAAATGCGGTATTTTCATATTATCCTCAGCCAGCTCTAATGACTACCGACTTGAACAATACTGTAAATGTCATTAAATTCTACACCTTCTATTCAAACTTTGCTTTTCAAGCAATCTTACCATTTTTAAATTTGCTGTCTCAACATATCACTAGTCTACTTTTAATTCACAGCGTTTGATAATGTTGTTGTGCCGCAAATCCTGTACTCGGACGGTTACACATACATAGAGGGTGATAAAGCTTTAGAAAAAGAGGTTATAAAAAGTATATTTACATCAGGATTCTTTACATTCGCATCATTTTAAGGACGTAACTTTGTAAGCTAATTTTACGTCAACCTTGTTGTGACCGTTTTTCAAATTATCAATCTGCAAAGACCATTTTTGAAGAAATAACAGATTGTTTGTCTTGATGAGTATTGCATACATATATATACGCATGGATGCATACGTATATATAATGTTATGGTAGTCATACTTGATTTCGAACTGATAAATTTTGTTGTTTGTGAATAAGGTAAATGCACAAAGATCTAAACGTGGATGCATGCAGCTATAAGTTAGCCCTCAGGAATTGGTTCTCTAGCAATTTATTTCCAAAAAATTTTCCGCAGAAAATCCAGGGGACTTTACATCCGTTTTATAAAGCACCTTAATTAAAAATTAAACCGGTACCGCTACTTGAACTTTTTTACTCCTTCCCCGTCTAAAATACTTTTAAAACAAAATCTCTCATGTTAAAGCTGTAATTTAAGTTTGAAGTTCTTCGCTTTGAATAATTAATTATCTTAAACATAATTTCAACAAGTTTTCTACCCCAGTGTGGAAACTGGCACATTTTCAAATTTGCGACACCAATCATTTATTCTTTACCACCTAGAGCAGCAGTTTACCGTGTAAGCTTGGAAAATCAGCTTTCAAAATGTTTCAAGAAGATAAGTTTTCACGCAGATTTATGTCACAAAAAATGCAATGGGAAGCCGATGCGGATATGTTACTCGTGTTGTCTTTTCTAGCCAAGTTCCTAGCATGTTTCTATATTGGTTTTCCGTATCTCCACTATCAATAAATTATTCACATTGCTCTAGATTCGTAAATAGTATCATACATTTTAGAGTGTATGTGAAGAATTCAGTTTCAAAAAGAAAAAATATTAATCGCGTTCTTTCAATGAAATTTGACTGCCTGCTTCCAATATATTAATTTACCTGGAAGGTTTGACAATACGAATCGGGTTACGTATAACTGAAAGAAAAGTTTGGATTATTCTCAAGTCTCCCCAATACCGATCGTTTGTTTTTTAATTGCGTGTGGCACTAATAAACTGATTTTAGTTCAGATATGAAAAGTCTACGAATAAAAACTTGGAGTAACATGTAGGGGGCTTTACCATAAGAACGTTACAAAAAATAATATGAAAAAATCGTGGGTAAAATCAGCATAAATATATTGAATCATTATGGAAGTCAAAAGGAAAGGGACACAGCAGCCTTTGCTCAATGTGGTTATTATGACCGTGTCTTGCTTTTATATTCCAAAAATAACAATCTGATTATTGTGCAACCTTTTAATTGTTTGTCACTTGACTGTCATAATACCTTATAGCATGAAATAATATTGAGTAAGCAGTGCTGTAAAACTACAATTGATTGTAAGTAGTGTGACCATGCCAGATTGAATGTGTTTAATTCATGTAGTTTTAACTGAACAAAACAAACGAATATCAAAGGAATTAGAAAATTTGTATTTTCCTTAAGATAAACCAGTTGTAATACACTGAACTCAGCAAAATGCTTGGCATCATGACTGACACAATATTTTAATTTGAAGCCGAGTTTGCTGATTGGAAACAATTGGAAGGTTCTACCGTAATTGTTCCTAAACTAATAGAAACCATGTCGAAACTCGTGGTTAGGTGGTTGGATTAGATACACCATTGATTTTTTTGAAAATTTGAATGCCATTTGAATACCGTCCGTACATATATTTGAGTTGTAATGGAAGTTAGAATGCAATTGAAAGAAATAGATGTTAAGTAACTAAAACTGTCTAAATACTCACACTTGAAAAAAATATTTGCAAATGGATGCAATGATGTTAACGAAATTTATTTGGATGATACACGAAAGCAGAGAGGTTCAATTAGACAATAAAATAATGGTTTATCGGCATCGACATGATTTTTTTAATACAATTTGTGTTGGAAAAACACGTGAACGTGTATACCTACATTTCAATTTTGAATTCATTGAGAAATTGCAGATGTTCACAACAGGGGCTTCGACTTTTAATTTGCAAATTAATCAAATAAGTACTCATTTTTTGACAGTAAATATTAAATTTATTGCAAAATAAAGTTATTCACAACTAGACTTTAACTTACATTTTACAAATACTGAAAAATACTAATCTACCTACATTAATTTTTTGACGATACAATTATGTGCTTTGCAAATTAAAGTTATTCACAACCAGAGTTTAACTCACATTTTACAAACACTTCAAAAACAATTAGTAATGTACTTATTTATAACTAAAGTTACTAAAGATTAGAATACTAATGTGAACACACATAATGATAATCAATCTTAAAAGAATTCTAAAAAAAGACAAAAATATCTACAATTCGGACAATCATTACTTTTTCGCATAGGAAATAAACACTAATCTACCTATATTAATTTTTTACAATGCGAATTTCATTCATTGCAAATTAAAGTTAATCAACCAGACTTTAACTTACATTTTACAAACACTGCAAAAACAATTAGTTATATACTTATTAGTAGTTTAAGATTTAATTACTCATGTGAACACACATATTGATAATAAATTTCATAAGAACTCTAAAAAAGGACAAAAATATCTACAACTCTATCTACCTAAAACACATATTTATTAAGCAAGCGGTGTGTCATCAATAAAGATTTATCGAGAAATTTTAGAAATTTCTTACTGATCTTAGCATTTTTGAGTCGTGTCGTAGCATATCATTTTAATTCCGGAACGACAGTGACACTAAGGATGTATGTATTTTGTACTAAAGTAAAGAAAGACCTTGTAGAACACCATTATAATTGTCTATCCCAACCCCTGAATAATGAATGCAAAAAAGATTTCCCAAACTATAAGCCAGTGAACTTATTGAGAACCATTTATGCAATTTTTAATGTTAAGTTTTTGAAACCATCCTCCAGGACCAGCTTTTTAAATGTCAAATAAAATAACCATAATCATTCCATAATTTAGTCCAATAGTTCTAAACTCATTCCATCGTACATTGTCAACCATCTGTATATAACACCACTATTTACTAAACAAATCGCTTAACCTATGTCTCCATGAGTGATTTTTTAGATTTAAAAATCTGAAAATTATGATAGTTCAAAAACCTTTATTCGGAAATGAGAATAAGAAAGCCGATTTCACAGGCAACTCAATAATAAATTCGACTGTAGAAGTACAACTGGGAAAACCTGTGATTAATCCCTTTCAGTAACAAGCCTTGGCCAAGTCTAGAACTTGGAGCCGCATTTGTCCCAATGCACTGGCCTATACACTCAGTTGCATTGCATGTTGTTGCATGGATATTAGACCAGTAACGAAAATGTAAATTACAGGCACTTATATTTAAGAAATGGTGGACATGTGTAAGTGTATTGACCAGAAGGATCCGTTATGTTGTAAGTGCTTTGAATTAAAACACATATTTAACAAACAAGCGGTATGTCATCAATAAAGATTTATCGAGAAATTTAAGAAATTTCTTTTTGATCTTAGCATTTTTGAGTAGTGTCGTAGCATATCATTTTAATTCCGGAACGACAGTGACACTAAGGATGTATGTTTTTTGTACTAAACTAAAGAAAGACCTTGTGAAACACCATTATAATTGTCTATCCCAACCCCTGAATAATGAATGCAAAAAAGATTTCCCAAACTTTAAGCCAGTGAACTTATTGAGAACCATTTATGCAATTTTTAATGTTAAGTTTTTGAAACCATCTCCAGGACCAGCTTTTTAAATGTCAAATAAAATAACCATAATCATTCCATAATTTAGTCCAATTTAGTCCAATAGTTCGAAACTCGTTCCATCGTACATTGTCAACCATCTGTATAGAACACCACTATTTATGAAACAAATGGCTTACTCTATGCCTCCATGAGTGATTTTTTAGATTTAAAAATCTGAGAAATATGATAGTTCAAAAACCTTTATTCGGAAATGAGAATAAGAAAGCCGATTTCACAGGCAACTTCATAAAAATTTCCACTGTAGACGCACAAGTGGGAAAACCGATAATAAATCCCCTTCAGTAAGAAGCCTAAACCAAGCCTAGAACTTGGAGCCGCATTTGTCCCAATGCACTGGAGAATACAATCAGTTGCATTGCATGTTGTTGCATAGATATTAGACCAGTAACGAAAATTTAAATTACAAGCACTTATAATTAAGGAATGGTGGACATGTGTAAGTCTATTGACCAGAAGGATCCCTTATGTTGTAAGTGCTTTGAATTAAAACACATATTTAACAAACAAGCGGTATGTCATCAAAGAAGATGTATCGAGAAATTTCAGAAATCTCTTTCTGATTTTATCATTCTCGAGTCGTGTCGAAGCATATCATTTTAATTCTGGAATGACAGTGACACTTAGGATGTATGTATTTTGTACTAAATGTTGTGATTGTTGGTTGAGGTCGTGGATTTAGGTTGTGGTTGTGGATTTAGGATGCGGTTGTGGATTTAGGTTGTGGTTGTGGATTAAGGTTGTGGTTGTGGATTTAGGTTGTGGTTGCCGTTGTGGATTTAGGTTGTGGATTTAGGTTGTGGTTGTGGATTTATGTTGTGATTGTGGGTTGAGGTCGTGGATTTTGATTGTGGTTGTGGAAACGTTAGGTTGTGGGTTTTTGTAAGTCCCTATTATCGCTCCAAATATTTTCTTTGGCAGAAAGGAAACCGTAAACGTTTTTCTTGGTTGCGGTTGGCCGAAGGTGAACCTGAGTGCGTGAACGGGATTGGAAGCAAAATTGCTGAAAGGCAACCATACAGCAAGTAAAAATATGAGCAGTCACATTCATCATTTAAAACTGGTTACGCATATACCTGCATGATATATTTTAACACTGGAATTGTTATTTGTAATATATTTTTATGCTATTTGTTCACATTTTATATCAGAAGAATCTCGTCCTCTGGAATATGGAGAATCTGAGCAAGTGTATCTTGACTCAATACGGAGAGGTGGACATGAAACAAGCACTGCAGTCTAGATGTCTAAACCAAGTACTGCAAAGATGCAAGCAAGATGGCAAAACCAAGTAGCACTGAAAGATGCAATGGATTTCAATTAGCACAGATGGGGCTCATGTCGGAGATTAGCATTTGTCACATTAACATGCGGGGTCACATGACAACATAATTGGTTTGATGGGTGCATGCACTGTCAACTAGAGAGATGGAGAAGTTCTTAGAGTTTTGTCAACTGAACTAATTGGAAAAGTACTTGCGGTCTTGTCAACAGGATACTCATGATGAAGTTTCTTCCAATTTTGTTTCTAAGACCAGCCATACGCAAGGCAAGTCCATGGCAAAGCTGCAGCAAGGGAATGTATTGAATGGAAGCCTCTCTAACGATCTTTACAGTTGGGCTAGCGACGTTGCGAGCTAAATGGAATTTCTCTCATCAAAAAAGCTTTCAAACAATTAAGTCTGATTGAGTGTTTTAATTGAGTCTAATGATTTTTTTTTCATATTTATACTTGTAGAATATATATGCCGACATTGCAACGAGAAACATTCTTCTGACCTCTGAGAAATGGGCCGAGATTGCTGACCTTGGACGAAGATCCCGAAGCATAGACGACTACACTGGATACGTCAAGCAGAACCAGAAGCCGCTTCCGTGGCGCTGAATGGCACCTGAATCACTTCAAACTAACTTATGTGTTGAACAGTCCAACGTTAGGGCATTTGGGATCACGCTCTGGGAAACGTACGCGTTGGGCTTCATTTCGTATCCGGGAATGCCATGGAATGTCAGCTTTGCTAAATCGTTGGAAGAAGGGCTTCGACTTCCAGTACCAAAATAAAAAGAAAAGGACATGTACTCGGTGATGATTCGCTGCTGGGATATTTAATCAGCGCAGAGGCCTACATTTGCTGAGCCGAAGCAAATCATTGCTGAGTATTTGCGATACTTTGTGGTTTAGTTTCTTCCTTTAAAATCAAGACTTTGTAATAAAAAGTTATACCATTTGATGTGTGTGTGTGCGATGCTTGGACTTTCAAACCACAGATCGTTTTTGTACGATTTTACCTCAAGCTTGGTCACGGCAATATCAAAATAATTTTGTTTAAAATAAAGTTTTTAGTTTCAATGTACCAGGTAAGAGTTAACCAGTTTATTTTTACATATTTATTGTAATTCTAAATTCAAGTCATTTTGCAATGCTAAACTCACAAGCTTTGGACTAAAATTGATTTTAAAAATAGTTTTCAGATATAAATATAGCTATTTATCTCAAAAATACATTTAAAAAAGAGACAATATTGTTTTTTTTCCGTAGTAGTAACGTAACACATTACAAGCCGAAATTTAGCTGCGGTGTGATCAATATTGACTGTAGTGGTCTGTTTCCAGTAAATCCGAATGAAAATATTTTTTAAACAACGCAATTATTAACGTTAAACTTTGATTAATAAATTGACACTAATATACAATATTAATACAATATGATTAAACATTGAACTTTTAATCGACGTATATGTGTTTTTGTTTGCTTGTTTACAACTACATAATATAAATTAGAATATTTAGTACTCTAATTTTTCGTTAATTTGTATTATTTCCATATAATTTCCAAGCATGAATAGCTTATTCACAGAATAAAATGCAGAATGGCTCATCCACAAAATATAATCGGGAATGTTTTATCCACAAAGTTAAATCGGGAATAGGTTATCCGTTATCCACAGGTTGAAATCGGAAATTGGTTACAGTCATGTTTTTGTTGTAGTTAAATCATTGACAAATGCACGACAACTAAAAAATCCACTATAAATTTAGGTTGCAATAAGTGTATGAGTTGACAAATAATTTGCTGCTAGAGGTTTCATGTAAAAAATTGTAATTGTTTCAACATACATTCTAAAAGCTTTAGGCGCCCTTCCATATAAAAACATACACAAAATATGCGTCAGTTGTGTTGAAGGCGGAAAAACCTATTAACATCAATGCTAGTTGACTTAGGGCGGCAAAAATAAGCTGGAAAGATTATTTCTTAAGTGGGGGATTATCAATTCAAGCAATTTCAAATGTTTTTAATATTTTCTCAAAGAATTTGGACAAACTACTAATTATCTGGTTCCTCACCCTCATATTATTCTGGAGTCAGTTCCTTTTTTTCGGAATCACTTTCTTCGCCAAGGCAATTTCAAGGAAACTTGCTCGTCACTAATTCCTCCCTCGTCATCACAGACGTTATCCCCTTCCGCCAAATGCGCCTTTCCAAATTTGTCCAAGAGAATATTGATAGTTAGAAGTGGGAATTTCCTCTAGGCCCTCGTAGATTGTAATTTTGAATGAAACATTAAACAGCAGTCACGTTTCCTGCTCTGTTTCGACTTAAAACATAAGCTTCTGCAAGCATCATATTACGCATATTTAAGTAGAAGCTCAGTGCGTGCTAAGTTATGTGTGCTTTCCTTTTACTTATATTCTTAATGGTGTCAGAGGTCAAATTAATTTGGGTGAATTAATTAATTCTAAATATCTTCAAATCTATAATATGTTATTAGATTATTTATGCTCGTAGAGTTCATATTTTAATTACTGTTCATAATCACAGGTAGACTAGTTTGTGTGGCTTACAAAGCAATTAGTTTCACATAGCAATAAAACTAAAATTTGTGTTTAAAACATATCAAGCTAATTTCTCATGACATTTTCTGAATCAGTGACACGAATTTACATTAGTTTTTTACATGTGTTTATTACAGTTTTGCAAGTCAGTGTATTTGCCTGAGAGACTGACAGAGTTAATGCAACGTTTTGAAACAGAAAGGCTTGTTTGAAAATTTATTTTTATGTTTCCCAGAATATTATGGACATTCCTTTACGGCTTAATTTAGGGATTTTGGGAAACGTGGGCTGGGCGATAGAAGCCACAGAAAAGTAAGAAAAATATTTCCAATTTAATTAACAATACAACACATACAAATATAATCAGTGATAACATACCACCAAGAGGATTGTAAATTTGCCAGACCAATCTGATCACAATGTCTTCGGGTTCTTAAGCGATAAATTTAAGAAATACAATAGCAGCGCACATTAAAACTCAAACCTAGAATTGAAATTTGTACGCTTTAAAGGTTAAAAACGGTTTGCAAAATCAAAGCAGATTTGGTTGTTCAGAGGATTTAAACAGAAATACGATTTCTTAAATTCAGCGAAAATCTTTCACTTACATATGTCATTTGTATGCACTGCTGTTTTAATTATTATATTAAAGTTTAACATTAACGGGATCAAACGGCTGCATACGTAATTTAAATGGAAAATATATGACAACCATTCTAGTATCATTATTTTGGAATTCTTGGAAAGTCGGCGTCTTTCCTTCTATTTATTTCTGCTGGTTCAAGTTTTTTTAGCCTTCCTTAAGTAAACAATACAAATGAACACGTTGTCATGTCAGGGGTTTGTTACATGGCTGTTCCACGCACGTTTTGCTTTATGCGGTCCGCATTGGTCCGCATGGTGCATATGAATGTATTTCTTATTATTGCTGGTGAGATGACACATGCATTTAACACATATTACGTACTTTTTCTAGAAAGAAGTAGTTTTCTTTCTCAGCATTTCCAGCATTTGTTTGGAATTTGTGCTAATCTCAAATAAAAACTGCCATTAAAATATTAATCATCTCTTATGATAAGTATTTGTGCTGAGTGCGGAGAATAAACTAAATACTAAAACTTTGATAAACTGGTTGTAAATTACAAGGCCTAAAACTATTGCTTCATTTGTTTTTGTTGGCCCATATTCTACAAAAAAAATTAGATTTTGTTGTTTGTTATGCCTTTGAAGTGTTGTACAGGTTTATAAAATGGAATTCCTCTAAACCACTTTAACCTGTGCTGGTTTCTTCAAACAAGACGTGATCTGCAGTTTAAGAATTACTTCTGCAACTATAAACCTGCTATAAATAGTATTCATCTACTCAACTAAATATTAAGCTTTAGATTTTTGACACATTTTAAAGTTTATATTGTACTCAATTTTTTTTATAGAGAAAGCAGTTATTTTTGCTTTAAACTCATAATAATCTACCTTAATCTCCAACTATTTGACTTAGTTCTAAACACCAGACGTCTGAGTCGCACTTGGGCAATTATTTACGCCATGCGTATATGGTTTTCCTCGTGTGAAGCGTGTGTCGCGTGCGTGTGTCGCGTGCGTGCGTGCGTGGCGTGCCATTCGCATTCACCTGTGTGTAAGCACAGATACGTGGGTTAGCAAGCTGAAACTTAATACAC
>JAQIWO010001006.1:0-11434 GCA_034695405.1 Entomobrya muscorum | reverse complement strand
CTTTTTCATGAACATAACATTACAATTATGAAACGTTAGTCAAAAGGACATAATATTATGTTTACTAATAATTGTTTTTTCCAAGTCCAGATCGGCCGGTACTAAAAATTTAATTTAATGTACTTTAGGCTTGAAGAGATTTCAAATGAGTGGGGAATGCGGGAGAGTCTGTGTAATCTCAGACCACGCAGTTTATAACGGATTTTTGAAAATGTTAACCTTGGAAACTTTAAAAATACGTGTCTCTGAAACTGTAAGTTAGCAATAAAATTACAACCACTTCACACAATTCCACCTTCAATCATAAACTCATAAACATTTTGCATACCCATGGTTTAGGTCATTTCATGCTTTCAAACTTGCAGTTTAGTAAGGAAGCAGAAACAGCGCTACGAAAACAAATTTCTCGTGTAGCAATCATCTTTAGTAGCAGCAATTGCCGCGATAGTAGCAACAGTGAATCTTGATACCACCGTAGTAATTTTTCCTCAAGGAATCGGATGTTGGGGCTCTTAGCGTAGTTATATGTGTGTCAAAAAGTGTAAGTCGAACAACTAAATTCATGACTTTACTGATTGTTATTTTTTGTATGTGCGTAAACGTTAATGAAGTCTCTGATATGTATATATTTTCAGATGTCTACACCGTGTTTGTGTCAAATTAAGTGGATCGAACACAAAATGTTCTCACCAATTAATTGAAGTTTACCTAAATAAGAACTAGTATGATACTAGTATTATATATTTTTTTGTATTTTTGGGATTTAAACTATCAACTATTCAAGTTTTGGATTACTTAAATGTTGAGTACTGTACTTGTTTTTACTCAATACTGTTTGTCGATAAATACTTAGTTATTTATCCTAGTTTTTTTTATTGTGAGTAAGATCAATTTCCATTTAATTGGTAGAATACCTTCCTTATTCCTTTATATACCTTAGCTTAAATTTGTTTTTAAAATCACATGCAATGGCCCAACAAGTGTGAGTGAGTAAATATGCGTTTGCAGAAAATAATACGTTAATTTCTGTATCGTTCTTAAAAAATAAAACTAAAAGCTCTCAAAAGTCCGTTGGAATATGTAATTTCCTGACCAGTTTTATTGTATAATTAAAACAAAAGGTCTACAAATGGCTATTGGAACTAGACATAAATATCATAATATTCGTGGAATAGTAGTATAAATCTTGTTTCTAAACAATATGATGATGCTGATTTTATTGCACTAAGAAATTGAAGAACATTCATAAACAAAAACGTTTTTATGCACGCAGTTTATAATTTCGGAGCTTTAACCTTCTTCTTCTTACTCACTGCTCAAAAATGGAGCAAGCTTCAAATTTTGCTGATAAATCACGTTATAAATTTATAAAAAGCATTTGTTTGAACATCAAAATTGATATCAAATATAATTTACTAGATAAATAAGGTTATACTAGATTAACATAAATTTCAATCATATCAATATGAACATATCTCGATTTTCCGTGTTCTTTTATCAATCTTTTTAAGTGCAACTATCCAGAAATTTTTTGATTCCTTCGACTTGACAATATGTTGTTAAAATTTATAAGGTTTATAACTATACGAAGTCCATATTCCTTGCCTTGTACATTTCAAGAATATTAAGTTGTCTCGGATGCTTCTGAGAATGTTGCAAATTTTCTGAGTTTTGTCTCTACTGTGTTGCAATGTTATACTGGATTCCATATCCTAAGAAAATGTACTAATCGGCGGCCGGTAAGTTCACAAAAAATAAGTTCAATTTTTGCATATTCCTAGGCAGTTATTTCCTAGAATAAATGTATTCCCATAAATAAACAATTCTGATAAAATTCTATTCCTATATGGAATAATTCACATAATACAAAATTGTCATTACACCACTGTGAAAAACCAAAATATAATTTTAAAGTGTTCCATGTTTTATTAAATTCCGTTGAGTCAGTTCTAAAAAGATGTCATAGTCTAAGTTACTAGCTGTTTCAACAATTAAAAATGGAGTTTATTAAATATATGTTTGCAGCATTTCCTTTAAATAAAATAACATATTTAAAACTTTTTGCAGTAACTTGCTTGTATGTATGTTTTTATACAAATATATCGTATAAAGTTATATCAACCAAAAACATGGTAGTATAGTAAGATTACCTACCTTGCAGGAAGCAATGAGATCAAGCTTGCGTAAAATTTAGCTAATTTTAATGATATTAATTAATATTCAATCGGCATTACAATATGCTGTGCACAGAAGCGACCTAAAGGACGCTACTAGAGAAATTTGAAATTCATGGGCTGGCTGGTGTTCTGGAAAGGCGTTTAAGAGTACATAGGTTATAAAAATTATGAAGTATTAAAATAAAAGCTTCAAAATATTGCCTTAATATTAGCATAACACTTGGCTTTCAGATTTAAATTGTTAAAAGCCTTCCATATTATTAAGCCAAACGTTATTATTTTTATCCAATATTTATTAATAAGCTTATTTTTTTAATCTTTAAAATTTCTCATAATATAGGCAATGACATATTTATTAAAATTGTTGTAGCAACTTTGAAAATATATTTGTATTTTTCACTGTGGTATTATCGCAATTATGTAATACATGAATAATTCCATTTAGAAATCGAATTTAATTAGAATTATTCATTTTTAGAACTAAACGTATCCTTGGATTTATCCTCCTAGGAATATGTACATATCGAACTCATTTTATGGGAACCAACAGTAGACCGTACTTATCAATCCTAATTGCTGAAGAGTTTAGAATTTCACTCACGAAATTTTGGCATGAAGAAATCTTCATTTAATGAATCATTTGTATTTCTGTTGGATAAATATTTTTGTCATACCAAGAATGAGCGTAAACCAAAACGTGATCGGAAATATAATCAATTTATCATATAAATAAACAAATAAGCAGAAAAAAATAAATGTGTCTACCCAGACAATTTCTCAAACGTAAAAAGTGTCTCACGAAGCAGGAATACTTTGGGATAAATCTTAAAACCCGTACAATAATAAATACCACAGCCACAGTCAACACAATACAAGTAAGAGAAATTTGCTAGAATGTTTAATTTACAATATATAGATTAAAAGTGACCAATGTCAAATTATTAGAGTTAACTACGTTTCAAAAACAGTAAATATAAATTATAGTATTTAACTTCAAATATCACAACAATTTTTTAAAATCTATTTCTTCATCCAGTAACCATAACTGTTAATAGGGAAATAAAAATTGTCTTCTGTCTGTGTGTTTTCTTGCCTAGGAGATTAAGGGAACATCCATAGAAAACGGCAACTGTAAACAACGAATCAATTTAGTATGTTAAATTCTTAAATTAAATTTTGTTAGCGAATCTGACAGATTGACATAAATAGTAAAAATCCAATTCTACTGATCCCCGCCCCCTAACGACAAACACGACACGTTTACATATCAAATAAATGCTTCCATCAATTATGAGTGCAGAGAAGTGATCGTACACACGCAAAGAAAAACCAGCTGAGTGGATAAATGAGAAATTCTTAGCAGCACAAAAACCAACAGAAAAAAACGAGAAAGACGA
The DNA here is from genome assembly GCA_034695405.1 of Entomobrya muscorum. Classification (NCBI taxonomy): domain Eukaryota; kingdom Metazoa; phylum Arthropoda; class Collembola; order Entomobryomorpha; family Entomobryidae; genus Entomobrya; species Entomobrya muscorum. Next base: position 7,860 of record JAQIWO010001006.1, on the reverse strand, counting down.
GATGTTTAATTAGGCAGGACAGCATTCCATAATGTTTTCTTTCATGGATTAAATTAATTAATAGATTGCGAGCGAAGGACTATCAGGAATATTAAAAAAGCAGTTTCCTGAAAGGAATATTGATGGATGGTTAGTTAGGATTAGGTAGATTATTACAAACTAAAGCACAGTAAACAGTAAATAATATACTACAAATAAAATTCACTTACAATTTACAACTTAACCGAGACACAAATTGAACAATTAAAAAGTGTTATTCTGGCTCGATAGCTAATCAATCAGCATTACGCTTCAACTGTGAATGCAAGTTAATGTTTAAATTTTTAAATACAGGTTTTTATGTCCGAGAGTCCAAATTGAGAAGATAAGTCTTTCAGAATGGAGCCAGAGGAGGATGCTAAGCCGCTAATATGTGTTCAAATGTTTGAGCACATTTTTCCTTACTCGGAGTTGATGGAGATGAGGATGACTGATGACTTATCAGAAGAAAGAGAAACCTGAGGACGATGAAGATCACAGGAGAAAAACTAGTCAGAGTAAAAAATAAAAAATCTCCCTAACAATTATTATTCATTTCAAAACTTCTCAATCCACCTGGTGGATTCAAGGGAAAATGCACATAGTGCAGTCATTTTCTATAATCTTTCTTTTAAAAAGTTGGTTAAGGGAACATCCACTCACAAGCCACACTCGTTAACAATACTTGGGATATAAACTTAAATATATACTTAAGTAATAATTTGAACGACAAATCAGACAATTCGTGGTTCACAGCCCAAATCCAATTCTTTTAACCCACCCACCATGAAACACAACGTACTACGTGCTTGCATCTCTGGTGAATGCTCCTATAAGTTGTAAGGCAGGGAAGTGCTCACACAAGAACATCACAGCACCCTCTGAGCTCCAGAGATTTCAAAGAAAGTTGTTGAATTTTTTTTATTTAGCTCTGTTCTTTTCTAATGCCAACGTAGCTTGACATGACGCCAGCCTTGCCTATAAGAAGTCGTAATGTGCATTATTTTAACTAGAACCTGAATGTATTTTATTAATAGTGTATAGTTGAGTCACAACGGATTTTATAATTTTTATTTCTGTATTTTTTTGCCTAAAAATTAAAGTACTATTTTTACATTTTGTTATTGTTTAAATAGTAAACAAAACCAACATGGAACACATTGGAGTATTTTGTGAGAATTCATTCTCCAAACGATAGAGTTGTGACATTCATTTACGGACTCATCCAAAAGAAAAACCATGGAACTGTCATCTGTGCAAGTAATCTTTTGCTAAGAACTCAAACTCAACTGAGCACCAAAAACGGTATCTACAATCAAAACCCATGTTCGTAGGCTTTGTGATAAACGATTTGTAACCTAAAGTGACCTTCAAAATCACATATTTACATACTCATACCGGCGAAAAGCCGTATAAGATTGGCGTTTGTCAAACGACATTTTCTCAGTCACCTTGTTAGCATAAAAGCTCATCAGTTAATTCATTCTGGATAAAAGCGGCAAAAGTGTGACATGTGTGATTCCAGTTTTTCACGAGCCAGTGATCTAAAGCAACATAATTTTAGAAATTAATCGGGAAAAAATAAATCATTTCGAGTTAGACAAATGTCCAAAGAAATTTAGCTCCATCATAAGTCTTAATTGTCATCAAAATCTACTTAATTCTGAAGAAGTAACGCCGACGCGACACTTTCAATGCGAGATTTTTGAAAAGAGCATTTCGTTCTGTGAGCCATTTAAGATCTCACATGAGAACATATACGGAGAAAGCCAAGGCGAAGGCGACAACTCGTTCAGGATTTACAAATGTTAGAAATTGTATTTATTAAAAAGTCTGAATTTATGTACCCATTTATTACCAATGCGAACAAAATTTGACTTTTTGATGGCTCAGTAAATACGTTTACATACAAGTGCTTCCGATTATAACGATAGTATTTCTAGTGTGCATTGCACTTGTTTTTTCTGAGAGACCAAAATAAATCCATTTTTCATGTTAGTATTTTTTCAGGGTAAAAAATAACATTTTGATTTCCTTGAATGTATATATTAACTGAGGCGTTAATAAAGCGTTGATATATATGACTACATACATGGAGAAAAATATATTTACATATTTTGTAAAAAGTCTTCTTTTGTATTAGCCTGATGTCGAGATGTCTGTAAATGAATGTCCCATGAAGATAAGAAAAATGAGGCGAGAATATAATTGCAATGATGAGTATACAATGGAAACTCATTATTTGCGTTGGGAATCCTTCAAACAGCTTGGCTACGTGAATTGTGAATGCATAGCGTTGTTTCGTGCATATGTACTTTGCCAGATGTGAATTTTTTTATAAACACATATATAATCATGAAGATCAAGAACAAGGACAACATTTTTTTTATAAGTAAATGGGCAATATATGTATATGTATTATAGTATAGCTTCATTTTATTCAACATATATAGTCACATGAAAAGTCAATGTTTTATGACTGAAATATATTTACTGGCAGACCTGCAGCTCTCTTTTCGTGGCTCTGGCACTCCTTTTGTGGATGGTGGGTATCCTTATTCTTCAACTGCCATCAGAAAAAAGAAAATATTCCGATGAGAGAATGTGCATTGTACTATTTCTAAATGTTATGACAGAAGTGTTGTAAAGCATTTATGGGACAGCATCACATACATGTAAGTAATATGTAACTGTATACCCGTCATGCCTCATTGTGAAAAGTCCTCAGAAGTCATTGTGGATCACATAATTGTTGTTTAAGTATCGCCGTGTTCCACAGTGAACAAGTAAAAACCAAGTGCTGTTGAAAATAGTTTGTAATTCAGTCGAAGTGAAATGGTGAAATAGGTCTGAAGTTATTATGGTAACGCTTTCATTCTGCATTTTTTAACAATAGTTCTGGACACACATAGATAAGCTTAAATATAAAAAAAATTGAAAAAAATTTAATCTTTTTCCCTGGAACTCTCTTATAATATATTCAAATTTTAAGAAAACAAGTTTTACTTACAAATTCGATTCGTCACCTTCTTACCCGAATAATGGCAGGTTTTCATATTTGTTTATTTTGTGATAAAACGATTAGAAGTCTCTCAACTTTAGAAAATCATATACGAAGCCACACAAAAGAGAAGCCATGGAGCTGTAAAACGTGTAGCCTATCATTTTCTGAAAAAGGATGTTTCAAAAGACATCTAAACATTCACCTTAACATTAAGAACCACATTTGCCAGCTTTGTGACAAGCGATTTGTTGCTCGTCAACAACTGCAATCGCACGTATCTTCGCTTACCGGTGAGAAACCATATAAGTGTGACATTTGTCAAAAATCCTTCGCACGGGTTACAGCCGTCAATTCCCACAGAAAACTACATTTTGACCGCGAGAAAACATTCAGTTGCAGTGTTTGTGAAAAAGCCTTTTACACTAACAAATCTTTAAAAAGTCATATTAAGAAGCACAATGGGGAAAAAATTCTCCTGTGGCCACTGTACTAATGTATTTCTAACGAAGAGGGAGCAAATCAACCATGAGACGATTCACACAGGAGTCAAACTTTACATTTGCAAACAATGCCATAAATCCTTTTCTACTTCTTCAAATTTAACCGTGCATCAAAGTGTCCATCAAAAGACTCGGCAATTTATTTGTTCTATTTGTGATAGGAAATTTTTCCGCTCTGGAGATTTGAAAAGACACACACGTGAGCGCCATAGACTAGAAATCGTCTTGAAGTTGGAATGCACCAAATATTTAATTAAGTTTAAGCATTCGAGCAGTTTGAAAAGACATCAGATTATTTTTCATTCTCAAGCTGGTGTGATTCACTTCAGATGCGAGATCTGCAACAATTTTTTTAATTCAAAATCCTGTCTCGAAAGGCATACTAGGAAACACACAGGTGAGAAGCCCTATAAATGTACAAATTGTCAACAAAACGTTTCCTGTTTGACCGGCCCGCGTAGCCACGAATCAAGAGTTCACTCAGATAAAACAGTTCTCTGCAGCACATGTGGTAAATTTTTCGCAACAGTAATGGTTTTGAATCACCACATTCTCCAAACCCATGAAAAACAGTTCCGTCACAGTTGTCTATTTTGTGACAAAGCCTTCTCTCAAAGTGGTTGCTTAGCGAACCATCTGAGAATGCATCTAGAGGAAAAACCTCACCATTGCCAATTGTGCGATTCTGAGTTTTTGTCAACAAACGGTCTTAAAGCGCACACCATATCTCATACTGGAGAACGTCCATTTAAATGTTTGAAATGCAACAGCACATTTGCAAATCACTTCAAATTTAAGAAACATGTCCAAAATAAGTCTGGTTGTGCACAAAGGGCGTAGTTTTGCTTGTATTTTACATGAAACCATAATTACAACTGCAAACGTAAATTGGAAACAGTTAATATTTAAAATATTATTATTGGATTGTTTATTTCGTGCTTTTGTACATATGTATTTGACGCACATGTTTCACCGGTCAATCAGAGTGAGCGTTAAATGAGTGAGTTTGAGAGTGATTTTTGCTCAAAACATGTGAATGAGAGATTGAGTGAAGCTGAAATACAAGTGAGTTAACTGACTGAGTGAGTGAGCAAACTCATAATTTGGAGTAAGCATTGTATCCTAAATGTTTAAGTTAGCTTTCATGGAACGTATGAATATTTTTTTTGAAATATGTGCACTTCCGTATTGGTGAGTGATTGGTTTTTAAGTAATATTGGATTTTTTGAATAATTTGAAAGATTTTTTGCATTAAAAATAGTGATTGGGATTGCTTTTTATATTCACAAGCGCGTGCGGGATTGGTGAATTCATCTGATGGCTAACTTTATTGAATAATTTGAGCGGGCGTGTTTGAAATTCAGGTGAAAGCTAAGTGAGTGTTAAAATTAAGTTAGTCAATGCTAAGATTTTTTTGCAAGTAAATAGTGTGTCTGTGTACTGTGTATAAAGTATTACATATAACTCCTGTCACATTTACTAGAATAAACCACCTTATTCACTTTTTCCCAACACATTTATTAATGTTATTATTTGTATTTGAGTAGATCCATGTGTGTGATAAATGCAGTTAAATTGTTGCCATTCTTTGATTAAAAAAGGAAGGAAATATGATAAAATTGTGTATTTAAAAGAAAATGATCCACTCCTTCGATTTTGGATGCAGGCTATTCCTTTGTAGTCTTGGTGCACAGAAATTAAATAACATATTACCAGGTTTAAGCGTTTGTGTCTGTATAAATATTTATAACATATAAAAAGAAAAAAGCACAAACATAACCGAGAATCTTATGTTTCTGGTCTTCGTTTTTTCATAGCGAAATCACGAAATAATCAACAATTTATCAAAAGTATACATAAATACTCTGTTTCTTCGACTGTATCATAATTTTTATTTGTACGCAAGTTGATGAATTTCTGAACCTGAACAAGTACACATAAATGTGATTTTGTAATTCAAACAAAACCTTGAGTAATACTAAATTTTAGGTTGGTGTCTTTGTAGCAATAAACAGTTCATCTCTACTTAACAAAAAAAACTCAATTTTCTTTTCATTCGGGCTTTTTTTATAAATATAACTAGCATTCAATTGAAATCGAATGATCCATTCACCACGCTTTCCGTCCAGCTAGCGAAAGTCGCACTCTGTTTCCCGATTGTTTGTAAATATTCAAATATGTAAGCAGTTCAGGCTGCATAGTGTAATAAAGTAACTTTTTAAATGCTTTTAAAGACTTAATGAAATTAGGTTTAATAGCATCAATATAATTTCTTGCGATATCAAGATGTCTTAAAATGCTAAATTTTGAAAGGACAAATGTTTTACTATCAGTAAAACTAAAGTTGTAGTATTTGAAATATGTAGTTAATTCTGAACTAAACGCGTTTGCTAAAAAAACGCCTCTCTGAAATGGTCGCCACTCAAAGTTTTGAGTTCAAGATGAAGGGCAGTTGTAAATTAGCTTGTTAGAGGTACACTTACCATTTCCCCGTTAAGTCCTATTAAATTTTGACACTATCGTCCTTGTAGGAAATATTTGGGCTGAAAACTAAGTTTCAATCAATGCTTTTTGTGTTCGTTCGTTCGAAAATCATGTAGTTTGCATTAATGGGGAAAAAATATATTTGTTGCTGTTGTCATTACTATTTTTAAAAGGATTTGGCAAAATACCGAAGTTGAATGCCTGTTGATACAATCAAAAAATATTACGAACTGGAAAAAAAGCCATTATGGATATTTTTCTTAAAAAAATTTATGATCAACTGCACTGTCAAATATTTTACTCTACACCAGTGCAAATTCTTTAGATTAAAAGCTTTGAATACATTTAATTTCTGCATATCTCCGTAATATTATTATCCCAGTTTTCATTACATTTGTCGCACTCGACCTTGAGAGATATTTAGAGAGATAGGTTATATATTCAACAACTCCAAGAATCGTTTTTTCAGTTACCATTTTATTATGTTTTATGTCTAAATAGTTTTTGATTTTGCCCATCTCGTTTACACTAGACCTAAACGAGTTTGGAACGCATATTAGTATCCTATCAGGTTTTCCATTGACGAAGGTGATTAAGCGAAGTATAAATATTTGAAAGTATAACTGAGCAAATTATATTACTATTATGCAGCAAGTATTTTGTAAGTGCAATATTGTATTTATTTGCCCATTGAAAATGATTAAGAGTTTTGATTTCACTCTTATTCACAAAGAACTGAACAAATCTTTGCTTTTTAGCTCAACTTGATTTCTTTTTAACTCTGCAAAAACGTAAGATTTCAAAATCCCAGTAATCAACACCCGCGAAAACACGGTGAAAATTTTATAACCATGGGTTATTATAAGCTTAATCAAACATAACAATTATCCCGAAACCAGAGGTCGCACTTAAATGACTTTACCCTGTAAAGAGTGTGGAAAACGTTTCTCCACGCAAGGTCTATTAAATGAACATTTTCGAAGGATTCATGGAAACGTTTAGAGCCATAGCAACTGTTTAAAACTTTATACACACATTGATGTATTGTGCTGAACAGTGTGACGTTTTTCCGGTAGAGGTTGATTTGTTATTGGATATGTTACTCTGAATATCTATTCGACAGGATTAAACCCCTTAAATGCACATGCATGTCGGTAGGTGCTGGAGAAAACATTCCAAAGATCATTTGACCACCACTTGGCTAACTTCATATTGCTAGGCACATTGTCGTGTGAATTCGTTAGTATACTAAACATTTTTATCTTATCAACTAATTGTCACCTAACTATGAAAACAATATGTACTTATAAACATGTTATAACAAAAGTCACACTGTCAATAAAAGCTACAAATAAAGAAAGAAATATTTATACTGTACTTTAAACTCCTTTTGCGTATTAAAGCGCTTGGCACATAGCTCATAAACATGGATTTTCACACCGAGATGTATGTTTTGATGATTTGTAACCGCGGATTTGTCTGTGAATAAAACCGGTACATTAGTAGTAAAGCGACGATGTATAAAAGAAAAACCCGGCTTCGCCGGCATGCTTTAATGAAACCCGTGCAATGTTTTTTGTTTAAAATTTTGAAAATATTCAATATTCAATGTTTAAAATATTGAAAATATTCAATATTCAATGTTTAAAATGTTGAAAATATTTCATATTCAATGTTTAGCATGTTAAAAATATTCAATATTCAATGTTCAGCATGTTGAAAATATTTAATATTCAATGTTTAGCATGTTGAAAATATTTAATATTCAATGTTTAAAATGTTGAAAATATTTAATATTCAATGTTTAAAATGTTGAAAATATTTAATATTCAATGTTTAAAATGTTGAAAATAT
>JAQIWO010001005.1:0-11436 GCA_034695405.1 Entomobrya muscorum | reverse complement strand
CACTTTCCTTGTCTCCAAATTCATACCTTTGAACTGCTCATTTTCACTTTTTAATTTATCTTTAAGCACTTTAAACGTAGGTCTCAGTTCGTCTACCATTTTATTTTTTTGATCTTCAGTGTGTATTCTCTTTAATTCCTCGGGCACACCGGTGTCTTTATTTGCACACTTTTTTACTATGGAATTTTCCATCTTTTTATAACTTTATTTAAAAAAAATCATACTACAATGGCTATAGTAGCTTTGAAAATATTAAATTAAACATTTTATTTTTTTAAAGTTTTTGGGTTTCACGGATCCGTGATCTTTGCATTGCAGAGAATATTTTTGTTGTTGCTGCTGCAGTGAGAGGTAGCTTGCTACTGACGGTGATCATAAGGGTACGATACTTTCAATTTTTCTTTTCATAATAATAATATACATAGGTATTATGCTCATTGTATCTTTTTTTGTTCTTTTCCATTTTAGTTTGCCGCATTTTTGCAGAATACAAAAGAAAATGCCAGGTGTATATGTGTTGTACACTTGATGAGTGCAATACATTCAAGGAATATGAACTCCAATACCGCATCCCAGGACAGGATACAACTGTTGGCCTTCTTGTTGAAGTCTAGTTGAAATGTCCAATGTGGGTCCCAGTGAGGGGGCTGAATGATTCCTATCTAGCAAATTTGATGTTACGTATGTATAACATGCATGACAGAGTATTATGCGCGTTTACTTATTTCGTATTGCGTTGTTTCTCTTTTCTTTTCTGCCATTCATCCTTTATTGGAATTCCAAGCCTGAAGATTTGATCAAGCCTTGAAATTAGTTGTGCTCTCATCATTCCTCCGATGATAACGATGGAAAATATATATATAAGCTTGATAACGTACGTAAAATTATTTAAGATACAGGTGTTCATCAGATGTACCTATCACCATGCTTAATGACAATTGGCACAATATTGAATATGGAAGAAAAAAGAAGAAGACGGAATCAAGTTACTCGACTGGCTCACTGCAAAACCATCACGACAACACGTGCCACAGATGCCACGCCAGCTGTTCGCCGTTCTACTTGATAGAAAAGAGAAAGCAAACGGAGAATACTGATTGTTATGAATACACCCTAATTGGCCGTGTTGCTGGTGGTATGGTGGATGGTCCGTTGTCTTGTGAGTTCCCAACACACAAAACTGGTTTACTAAAGTGGTTTCCTTGCATACTTTGGCATACCGGATTGGATGCTGCTAAAATGTAATAATAAGTATGGTGCTTGCACCTGTCTCATTGAAGTGATATTGTTCTGTTCATACATGAAGCGCTTATTGTATATTTGTATACGAATTACGACGCGACTGTGAGGATGATGGGATTTCAAGCGAACAGCTTAGCGATCGTAAAAATCGACAAGAATGACCAAAGGGATGTACGTTTTACACAGTAACCATTTTTAAATAAATAAATGTTATATAATCAGTTTCGTGGTATACCGAATGCTCGTGAGAGCCTGTATTGTGTATGCACGGAAATTATAGTGCTACTGTAGGCCTCTTATCCTGTTCATCAACATTGCCCTTTCCTCATCAATATCGACGAGTGTGGAAGAAGAAAAATAAAAATGTAACAACGAACAAGAAATTTTCATAATTCATTTCAAGTTAAAGTAATACTCAGCTTGTAGTCGTTCCGGATCAAATCTTTTGATCTGTTTTCCCTCAGGTCGACTTTGCCCGTCTCCTTGTAAAATCTGTTAAACTATTTACTTATATATTTTTCGAAACCCAGACATCATCTTTACGATTATCATCTCACAGAGAAGGGACACTCACTTGTCAGTGGGGATGCTGTGGTGCGATACCGCTGCCCTTGTGACATGCTTAGATAAGCGATAACACAGCATAACAGAAGTCAGTGTCTATGTAGAGAGGGATGGACGGAGTGTGGCGTGCCGATGCCGATACAGATAAAGAAGTATTTACGCTAGGTAAAGTAAGGCTAGTTAAAGAACGCTGATAATCTTGATGATGAACATTAAGCATATATCCCCATCCATCCCACTACTTCACCTACCATCAATTTTCATTTTACTTCAAGTTTATCGATACATGTTTACCATGGATGTCATGAAATTACAATATTACATGAAGATGGTGATAATGATCATGTGTGTGCACACATCCCCTTTTACCGGGACGATATAGTCCCGCAAGAATAAATATTATACAGTACGTCAAGTCCTCTATTTTGTGTACATACAAACTCTCATATCAAAAAATAAATAACCATGTTTAAGGGAAAATAAAAACTAAAACAATTCTCGAGTGTATTTTCGTACCAGTTACAGGGAAACGAACATTAGAACCAAAAATAAAAAAATAAGAAAGACGTTTATCTTCCCATTTCCATTTTACACGTCAGCTACTACTAAACTATGATTAGAATTAGACTAAATTAAATTACGTACACGTCAATTTTAATGAAAGGGAATGCGAAAAAAAATTATATGATGTGATGCAATATACTGATTAAAATTAACTTGGCTGCTTTTCTTTTGAAAGTAGTTTTGAAATAAGTAGTTAGTATTAGTATTAGTCTCATGATAACGATGACAGCGACAGGGTAAAAAATGTTTACTCATCTTTGCTAATCGTCGCGTATTTTCCGGTCATTAAATTGATTCCTGGTAAACGATTAATATCCCATTTGACAATTAGATGTTGGTCAGATTTCTTTTCTCATTCGTAAAATTATGCTTATTCCATTAAACAGCAGTGTTAGTGTAGTGTATATGTTTAAAGATTTTCAGAACTGATCAATATTACTTTTGTATACACGTGTTTCATGCTATTTTATTTATGTACGTTTTCATACGTTTACGGACGTAATGTTACATTTGAAAATTTGATTTCCTTTGATCATGCGATCCGACAGCAGTCATGAAAAGGCTCAGTGTTCAAAATCCACAAACTCTTTATCAGTTAACTCATCAGCAGCAGGAGGGACGTTGAAATTATCGGATGATGTCCGAACGATATGGACATCTTTAGTGAATGCGTTGCCATCGCTACAGTGATATTTTGGGTGAGAAGGGCTGTCTTTAGACTGCATTCCGTCATTGATGGATTGATCGATGTTAGGTTGAACTCTAAATAGTAGTAAGTTTGAAGTTAGCGATTACCTTATATTATGATGAAGCAATGGTAACCAAATTACTACTACTATTTTATCCTAGACGTGATTTGCTTACCTTTTATTGCAAATGTGGACAATGTATAGCTCCAGTGTTGCAAAACGGTCACCACAGGATTGGCACTCACATTCAGTTTCCAAGGCATTCAAAATCACATCCTTAGGATGTGCTTTATTCAAATGACGTTTCAAATCCCCAACGCGACTGAATTGCCTTTGACACACTTCACATTTAAAACTCTTCTCAGAAACACACTGTGCCATGTGGGATTTCAATGTTAATTTGGTGGTAAATGCTTTTCCACATTTGCACTGAAAACTGGCGTCCGAGGGAGCAATTCCTTTTCTTCTTAATGTGCGCCGTTGGCGAACATTTTTGCCATGATGATGTGACGTCATCTTGGTGATCCTCCTTGGATTTCTTTGAGTATGTGTGTTTGGAGAAAGGGGTTGAGGGAGAATTGCCATGGATGGGAACGAAATTGCGTTTTGTTGGTGCTCGGTAATCGACTGAGGACTACATAATTCGACTGGACTGTTATTTGTTGAAAGAGGTGACGCCACACGGGTGAATGATGTGGAAGAAACTGACATTTGTGCAGCGGTGGATTGTGGCCTGGCATGACTAGTTGAAGGAAGAGTCTCTGGACGCAGAGAAATGTAACTTGCTAATTGGCGCTCTCTCAGGAATTTCTCTATCGTGTTGTATATGACTGTCGGTGGGGATGTAAATTTGTTCCTTAAGTGAGCTTCCAACTCCTCCAAATGATTTACAATGGAAGAGCCGGCGACGAGACATTCAAACTTGGACAAATCTTTTATGTTCTCTGCGAATTCCAGTAATTTATTTTGTTGTTCATGAATGTTGTCAATTATTGCAAGTTGCTCTTCAATGAGTTCCATCATCCCCTTCTGTTGATCACCATGCTCACTGTGAACTACGCAGTGTTCACCCGTTTTTATTTGCTTCTGTTGCCGTTGTTCAGGTTCAGGGAGTGTTTTTTCATAGCAGGATGTGGAGGGTGGAGTCGAAGTGGCAAGTTGGATGAGTGGCGGTTGCGTTGATGACGACGTGGAAGTACTGGATGAGTTACGGAGACCCTTACTTTTTAACACTGCGTTATTCAATTGCTGTTGAATCTCTAAGTTTTTTTGAATATGAGCTTCCAACTTCTCCAAATAAGTCTCAATGCCTTTGTCTTTGCATTGGAACTCGGTAGAATGTTCTAAATTTACTGCGAATTGTAGTAATTGGTCCTTAAGTTTTTTAATTTTCTCGTAGTCTTGAACTATCGGTAAAAATGTGTCTAATTGTTCCTCTGCTCTCTTGAGTTGATTTTTCCGTTCGCTTGTAGCTAGAGCTATTCTTTCGGATTCTTCTCTTAGTCTCCTATTTTCCTTCAAAGTTTCTTCTAAAAGAGCGTCGGATGTTTGTAGTTGAACTTCCAAGGATTTAATTCTCTTTTGAGCTTCGCAAATTTCCCGATCTTTTTCTGTTATTTTCGCGGTGTCCTTTTTTTATAATTGAGTTACTGTATCATGAAAATCTTTAGGCACTTGTCTCCAAATTCATACTTTTGAATTGCTCATTTTCACTTTTTAACTTATCTTTAAGCACTTTAAACGTAGTCTTCAGTTCAAGGTCTTCTGCCATTTTATTTTGATCTTCAGTGTGTTTTATGCTCATGAGGACTTGCCATTGTCATGCCGTTATGAAGGTTGAGGACTGCAGCCTCCATTCTCTTTAGTTCCACTGGCACACCTGCGTCTTGATTTACACAATTTACTATATAATATATGATTTGCCACATTTTTTATGACTTTACTTTTTTTTCAATCATGCTACAAACAAAGGCTATAGTTGCTTAGAGAAAATATATTTAACACTTGTATTTGGCTCGGTGTGATCTTTGCATTGCATTGCAGAGAATATTTTTGTTGTCGTTGCTGCAGTGAATGGTAGTTTGTTACTGAATCTTCTGATGAGGAGGGAGGTTACGATGTTTTTCAATTTTTTGTTCACTTTACCTTTTCTTGTTACCTTTATTTTATTATGCTGCATTTTAAACGGAATACGGAATCCAAAAGAAAATATCATGTTTGTGTAAAGTCAAAAATGGAACGCATGGTTTACCTTTTTACGAGTGCATGCAATGCAATGCATCATCACAGGACATGATACAACGTCCGTTGGCATTCTTGTGTATTGTGTAACTTTATTTATTTGTTTCGGTGATTCTCTTTTCTTTTTCTTTCTACCTTTCTTGCTACTAATCATGAGCCTGAGAAAATTAAGTGCAATAACTCACTGCACTATCATCACTACAGCGCAGTGGCTGTCACCAACGCCAGGCCAGGTGTTCTACTTGTAAAAAAAGGGAAAGCAAACGGAGAATGAAAACACCGTAAGTTGCCGTGGTGGATATACGGATGTCTTGTGAGTTTCCACACACACAAAAAGATGTTTAGGTAAACCGGTTTCCTTACATACTTTGGAATACTTCCAACTTCATTGGATGCTGCTAAAAAATGTAATTATTAAGCCAGGATCTTTTGTGCCTGTCTCATCGTCTCTGCTTATTGTATATTTGAATACCGAATACGACTCGTATGTGAGGATGACGTGATTTTAAGCGAACAGCGAACATTTAACATTTTGGTTACCGTAACACGACAAGAACGATGAATGATGATGACGATGATAAAGGGATTCACGTTTTACACAGTATTGTACCTGTTTTTAATAAATAAATGTTATATAATCGGTTTCTTGGTATACCGAATTGACAATGCTCATGAGTGCCTGCATTGATTATGCGTGGAATATAGTGCGTATGTAAGCCTCTTATCCAGTTCATCACCAACATTGCGGTTTTCTCATCAGTATCGACAAGGGTAGAAGAAAAACGGAACAACGAACAAGAAAATTTTATAATTCATTTCAAGTTAGAGTAAAACTCAGTTTATAGTCGTTCCGGATCAAATCTTTTGATCTGTTTTCCATCAGGTTGACTTTGAACGTCTCTCTAGATATATGAGCATGCATCATCTTTTAGATAATCATCTCACAGAGAAGATACACTCAGTGAGGATGCTGTGTGGTGGGATACCACTGCCATCGTGGCGTGCCTTATATAAGTGATAACATAGCATAAAATTAAGTAAGTGTTTATGTAGAGACGGATGGACGGAGTGTGTGACATGGCGTGCCGATACAGATAAAGAATTACTTTTGTTAACTAAAGCTAATTAAAAAACGCTGATAATTTTTACTATGAGCATCATGTCATGAAATTACAATGTTACATGAAGACGATGATAATGAGCATGTATGTGCACACCTCCACCTCACCATTCACCAGGACGGTGTAATCCCGCAAATATATGCAATACTTCAAGTCTATTATTTTCTGTACCCATGTAAACTCTCTTTATCGTAAAAACAGCCATGCTTGCTTATAAGAAAATATAAAATATAAAAAATTCTCTAGTATATTTTCTTCGTATCATTTACGGGGAAACGAAAAGTAGAACTGAAAATAAACAAACAACAAACAACTTTTACTCATTTTTGCTATTCGTCAAGCTTTTCCCTATCATTAAATTGATTCCTGGTAAACGATTTATACATAGCACATTTGACAATTAGATTGTGGTTGAATTTCTTTTATAATTGGTAAAATTATGCTAATCAGATTAAACAACGGTGTAAATATTTTTATATCAGTAAAGATTTTCACAAGGGATCAATATTACCTTTTTATACCTGCTTTTCTGGCTCAGACGTTATTTATGTACATTTTCATACACGAAAGGAACGAGATGCGCGATGTTTTAGTTTTGTTTATACCTGAACATTTTTTTAAGGAAAAAGGAGTAAACTATCATCTCTCTTCTGCTCAGCTTCCCTGGATCATTAGTAATGAGATCAAAACGGTATGCACGTATGCATGTCACGATACTGATGTTGTTGATCACATAATATTTTCATTTTCATCTCTCAAGATCGTGCATGTTGTTGCATAGTACATTGTAAACGTCATAATATTATGTATATGTACATAGAAATGTATAGAGCGGAGAAATCACAGTGACTTTGAATATACAAGGAGACAACAAGTTTCAGTTTCAATCACACTTTAAACGGCTAATGCTTTCCGTTACGGCCGTTTATGAAACTTACTGTCAATAGCATTGGGACAATCAACACGACCCCAATGTCGTCGGACGTTTAGCAAATATGGCTTTAGCGATTTTCGGATTTTTTTCTTTCTCTGCACAAAGTTTACACCAAGGGTCATCAAGACGCAAAATTTTATTCAATAAATTTTTTAAAGTAAGAACGCACGTAATGTTACATTTGAAAAGGTTTCTTTTGACCACACAGAAGTCATCAAACAGCTCAGTGTTCAATATCCACAAATTCTTCGTCGGTATCATCATCATCGACAGCAGCAACAGGAGTAGGAGTGAAATTGAAATTATCGGATGATAGCCGAATGATATGGACATCCCCAGTGACTGCGTTGCCATTGTTACAGTGATCTTCTGAATCAGAAGTATCATTGATGGATTGATCGGTGGTGGATTGAATTCTAAGTAGTATGTAAGTTTGAAGTAAACGATTCCGTAAACGAACGATTCCTTATATAATGACAAAGCAACGTTAACTAAATTACTACTACTATTTTATTGTAGACGTGATTTTCTTACGTTTGAGGGCAAATGTGGACAAGGTATAGCTCCAGGGTTGCAAAACGGTCACCACAGGATGGACACTCACATTCAGTTTCCAAGGCATTCAAAGCGAGATCCTTAGGATGGGCTTTATTCAAATGACGTTTCAAATACCCAACTCGACTGAATTGCTTTTGACACTCTTCACATTTAAAACTCCTCGCAGGGGTGCATTTTGGTATGTGGGACTCTAAATCTAATTTGGTGGTAAATGCTTTTCCATCCTTGTAGTAAAAACTGACATCCGAGGGAACAGTTGCTTTCCTACTTAATGAGCGGCGTTTGCCAACACGCTTGCAATGACGGAGCGTTTTCTTCGTGATCCTTTTAGGATTTTGTGGAGCATGTGCGTGTGGAGAAAGGGGTTGAGGGAGATTTGAGGTGGACGAGGATGAAATTGCATTGTGTTGGCGTTCGGTTATCGACTGAGGACTACATAATTTGACTGGACTGATATTTGTTGAAAGAGGTGACGCCACAAGGGTAAATGATGTCGAAGAAACTGACATCTGTGCAGCGGTGGATTGTTGGCTGGTATGACTAGTTGAAGAAGGGAGAGTTTCAGGACCCAGAGAAATGTAACTTTCTAATTGGCGCTCTCTCAGGAATTTTTCTATCGTGTTGTATATCACTGTTGGCGGAGAACTTAATTGTTTACTAATGTGAGCTTCCAACTCCTCCAAATGATTAACAATGGGAGAGTCTGCTACGTTGCATTGAAACTTGGATGCATCTTTCATGTTCTCTGCGAATTCCAGTAATTTATTTCGTTGTTCCTGGATGTTGTCAATTACTGCAAGTTGTTCTTCAATGAGTTCCATCGTTTCCTTCGGTCGATCCTGTTGCTCACTGTGAAGTACACTTTCTTCACTTATTTGCACTTGCTCCCGTTTTCGTGGTTTCGGGAGTGTTTGTAAAGAACAGGATGTGGAGGGTGGAGTCATGTTGGCAGTTTGAGTAAATTGCGTTTGCGTAGTTGACAAGGAGGATGACTTACTGGTAGCCTTAAATGTTAGCACTTCGTTACAAAACTGTTGTTGAAGCGCTAACTTTTTTCGTATGTGAGCTACCAACTTCTCCAAGTAGGTTTCAATGTCTTTGTATTGGAACTCAGAAGAATGTTTTAAATTTACTGCGAATTGCAGTAATTGATCTCGTAGTTTTTTGAATTTCTCATAGTCTTGAACAATCGGTAAAAATATTTCTAATTGTTCATCTGATCTCTTGAGTTGATTGTTCCTTTCACTTATAGCTAGAGCTGTCTTCTTGGATTCTTCTCTCAGTGCTCTATTTTCCTTCAAAGTTTCTTTTAAAAGAGCTTCCTGAGTTTTGGATTTATGTAACTGAACTTCCAAGGACTTAATTTTCATGTGAGCTTCGCAAATTTCCTGATCTTGCTCGGTTATTGTCACGGTTGCCGTTTTTAATTGAGCTGCTGTATCCTCCAAACCTTTTGGAACTTTGCTTTTCTCCAAATTAAAACGTGTGAACTGCTCACTTTTTAATTTTTCTTGAAGCTCCTTAATTTCAGCTTTGAGTTCCTTCACTCTATCGTCAGTCATGTTTATAAATACCAGTGGTTTCACCTTTTGATTTTGGCCCTCAGTTATATTTTGCTTTTGCAGAGTTGTCATGCCGTAACGAAGGTTGATAATTGCAGTCTCCATTTTCCTTAGTTCTTCGGGCACATCAATGCTTTTATTTGCTACAGAATTCGCCATATTTTAAACTATATATTGTCATATTAACGTAGTTCCTTGCAAGTTATATACATGAGCAAACAACAAACAAACACAAAAATATTTCTGAAAGTGATTTTTTAAAGTTTGGTTGTGCAAAAACCTACTTCTCACTTATCACTGCAAATCATACTACAGTCGCTATATAGTAGTTTAGAACATATTTGCCTAACTCTTTTATTGGGGCACCGTGATCTTTACATTGCCGAGAAAATGATTGTTGTTGTTACTCTTGTGAATCACATATTATTACTGCCGGAGGGATGATAATGAAACAGTATTTTTTCCTCCATAATATATGTAGGTATATGACTACAATTACCACGTGTGACGTGTTTATGTCTTTCTTGTTGCATTTATTTTGTTGCTGTTGCTTTTGTTGTTAACAAGATAATATGAAAGAGATTTTGGGTTCATGTGTGCGTTTAAAAATGAAAAGTCACGAGTTACTTTTTATGACGCATTAAGTGAAACGAGTTTCTTTTTATGACTACAGTCGAAATATTGACTAAAATCCTATTGCTGCATCTCATGAAATGAACTTGCTTGCTTCGAAGTTTTTACCAGTCCAGTGGAAATCCTAGTCAGTGGGGGTACAGCAAGATGGGCAAGTTTTGATTTTTCGTTTACTAAGAAGCGTTGGATACTGGCGTGCAAGGCTTAGTGGCTGATGGGAAAAAAGAAATACGACATCCAATATGCAAGTAATGTGTACTTGGCTATATTATGGCTACTATGTTGTGGTTGTTCCATTTTGAATCTGCATAATATTTAGGTTTGTAGGAAGCAAACGTTCATTCGACTCGTACATATCCACATTATCCACATCTCTACTTACTTCCTAGGCCTAAAAATAGCAAGTAATAACACGCAACAAAATGAAAAGGCAAAGCAGCTAAGTAATCTAGTCAGTGTAAATCCTATCATGATCTTCTGACATTAACAGAACAACTAGAACAAAAGCCTTAAGCCTTTCTGAATACGAAGAGACTTCAACTAGCAGCTTTTTTTCTTTCCAAAGCCACCACTGAAAGCAGCAACAACTTTTTTATCCCAAGAATAAAAACGTTAGAACTCTAGTATCTCTCTACACAAAAACCGATTTTGTGTAATGCAATAATGTAAATCACGAAAGAAAATGGTAAAAAATTGAAGAGTTGGAGGAAACATTGAAATGTGTGAACGGTTTAATGTTGAGCGTAAACACCATGAAGCCCTGAGGTTGGAGAGAAGCCCATCCGAAATGAGCCACCTTGATATTATTGTTCTTTTATTCAAGGAGCAGATTTTCAGATCTCGGGCAAGTCTAGGGCAGAGATGATTTGGCGAAAGAATCCTCAAGCTTCTTTGGGTGTCAGTCGTCCCTTGTGTCAAGTTTGGATGACATCAAAAATGCATGTCGCAAAATTCTATTCATATCCTAGAAACAGTTACACAGGTAGATGCATAGACAGGACATTCCAGATCCTCTTTGTTGATTTAATTTATCATCAGTCAGGCTAACTTTTACGTTAGTTTAATTCTATTATATTACATGTACATTATTCCACATGTGAATGAGTATGAACCTTTTGAAAACATAAGCCCAACGACGTTTTACATGACAGAGATGTGGAGTTCATAGAGCTTTCATGTATGTGTTTTACCAACCAACCAACAAATATAATGTGCCACTACTATATATATATACTACTCCCAAGTAAATATAATCACATTTTCACAGAATGTCATTCTTGCAAGATATAGCATCATAATCATAATGTATAATTTTATTACATGAAATT